>JBBMEG010025197.1:0-24417 GCA_037832605.1 Cyclanthera cordifolia | reverse complement strand
ACATCAAATAGTGATGTCTTTGATTCTCATCCAAAGTAAACGGATTGAGACAAAGCTTCATTATTCAAAACATAACAAATGCAAAAATGCTTCATACTATACACTGTCAGCTGAAGTCACAAAAACTTAAAAGCCATCAGCGCCACCCAAATTCTTATTTTAACTTTTTGCACCTTTGTCTTTTATTGAATTCTGAAAGACGACCCCCACTCCAGGTGATGCCAAATTCCACTTCCTTCTTATCATAAGTTTTCTAGTGCTGTCATCTCATTTTACCAACTCAAACTCTAAATTCATAATGTTCATTATAATGTTTCCAAGCTTTTCTCTTTTCCATTTTCATCCCCTGTTTATCTTCACCAAAATTGTATTGATGGCTCTCTAAATTAATGCCCTATTTCCCTCTGCAGAATGTTTCTAGTTCGCAGTTGGAGCGTGCGTGGTTCGAACCTCTAACTTTCAATGGATCGAAGAGAAGTTTCAATCCATTTGAAATATATATTGATTATATGGTTATTTTAGCTTATTGAAAATGAAGGGAACATGAGGATAAAAAGATTATCTTCTAATTGTAATCCCAAAATGGTGGGATGCTTCATTTTGTGATGGAATTGACAAGATTGAGATGGAACTTAAACTGATAAGATAAGGGTATGGATAGGAATTTTGAACAAAATTATAGTCTTAATTTTAGTGGGAGTCTTGATTGAATTCTACTACTTCTTTACTTCTTTCTTTTTTTTATTTTAAAGTGTATTCGGGAGGAAGGAAATGAAATTGATTACGGAAAGAATGAGAATTAAGAGGAGAATGAGGAAGAGAATGATTATTGGGCGAATGATTATTTGTATTTTGGGTGAAGGAAATGGATAAGGAGAAAATGATTAATAATGTTTGGGACGAAGGGAATTATAATGAGAAATAAAATAATAGGTTTGATGTGAGTGAAAAATAGTTATGGAGAGAATAAAAAAGTTATAGGATAAATAGAACGTAGTTAGGAGGAGAATAAAAAGTTATTTTGGAGAACATGATTATGCACGGAATGATTTTTGGTGGCCCAAATTCTGGGATTCATCTCCCTCCCTGTTCTCTCCCTAATTCTTAGCTGCCCAAACCGACGTAGTGGTAGAATAGTGTAACTATTGTAATAAGACGGGATGTTTGGTGTACAGGTTAGCGTTTGAAGTCTTGAGTTGTGTGAAAAGTGAAAAAAAGAAAATAAATCAAAAGGAGATGAGTTAAGAGCTTTATGTGCTTATGTAAAGCCTCCTGTGTTTTTTTCACGAGGCTCTTCTTTGGAACTGAGGGTGGAGGTCGACGAACCTATGCATGTGGGACCTTACTCCAGATGGTGCATTAGGCTTTTCTGATGCTAGTTTGAGGAGCTATGTGAACTAAGTTTGGAATGGAGGGTAAGCGCATGCAATTAAAATGGTGGAAGTGTGTGCAATGCATTTAAAAATTATAATTAATCCAATTAATTATTCTGCATGCATTTACCCTAGGTGATTGACTTGTTATAGTAAAATCTAGTCACAATGAATGACACATCTAAATTAGTTTGGCGGGTCTTTATGTTAAGCAGAATCGATCAATTCTCTAGAACTCTTGAATGGTTTCTTTCAATCTTTCAGGTTATGCCTCCCTTGCTAACATTGAGTTGCTTGTGGAAGACTTTAAAGGAAAAAAGAGCTTGGGGAAAATTTTGTCAAAGGTTTGACAAAGAGAGAATAGAGATCTTAACTTTATAGAGGATGTTCTATATATGAAATAAGAAGAAAATAGAGAGCACCCAAACTTGCTATTATAGTGTTAGTTTGACATTCAAATAAAAAAAAAAAAATCTTTCAATATCTTCCATTCAAAGACATTGGAGAATAACATTTACGTACTGAATATTTTCTTCTCCTTCTTCCTTGTTGGGCAATTTCGAAAACCACATTCTTTCCCTTGAAGGAAGGGACGAAATTTCCTTCCACATTCGTTAACATCAGCCTTATTTCACTAAAGATTGAAAGGTATAGATTAAAAGCTAAACGACTCGGGATCAAATCCTATTTGTTAACATTTGGTTTATTCCTTTAAATAAATGTGTTGAACTCTTTCCCATTATAAAACAAGTTATGTCAACGAATATAATTGGTCATCTGCCATATAATCATTCACGAGCCTATTCATAATTCACAATAGGATATGTAATCCGTTCTACAACTGTGATTACATCTTAATCATTCAGCGTCATTGATTCCTCTAATGAACAAGTTGTTTATAGTTCAACAATAACCAATATACTCTCGAACCAATGAGAGGTGGATACCCTTTGTTCAAGACTCTGAATCAGTTTTTAAGGGAATAACTCTTCTACTTTCTCAATTATAGGGAAGGATTGAATTCCATATTGTGTTATTGCATGTCTAGCCACTCACTGTGGCGATCCTCAACATGAAAGGCATATTGACCTAGTGCTATTTGATTGGTCTCACCCACGTACATTAAAGGACGTTGTCATAAAGCAAGATTTTATAACCCACACAGGATTAAGATCACATCGACACTCTCACTAACACGTCTTCATATGAACAACCAAGATCAGGTTGTCTGCAACCATTGAAAAATGTGTCGTACCAGTAGTGTCACCAAGACTTAGATGCTCTTTCTTAGTCTATATAATTTACGTTTTAGTTTATAACTTAGAACTAGATCCACTTATATGTTCTACATACTTATCTAAGTGTCAATCGAAATAACCGTAGGCATATCACTATTAATCCAATTAATGTGATAAGGTTGAAAAACGTTTGTAATTAAATGCGCAATTAATGAAAATAATAATTTTCATTAATAACTGAAATAATCATTGAATGTCGTACATTAAATTTTGTTCTTTAAATCAAAACTACTGGGATTTTAAAGTAGATTCCTTAACAAGTTGGTACAAAAAGTTTAAAGTAGTTAGAGGAAAACCTCGGGGTAAAGACTTTGTTCCAATTTAGTCAAGGGGCAAAGAGGTTTGAACATGAAAATGGTGAGAAAGATATGGATATTTTTAAGAGTCGAGTTAATAGTGAAGGTGGATACCAAATGTGTTGGTGTATAGATAAAGTGACTCTAAGAAGGGTACATGAGCTCGTTGAGGGGGTAAAATGTATAGGGTAAAAGAATTGGCTCTTAGATTAAAGGAAAGGCGGCGTCTCAGATGAAGGCTCAGAAAATGGCTTCGATGAAGGTGATGAAATAGTCGGGCTATGACTTATTCTCATCAATAAGAAGTAAAGAAGGTCGATTGCAAGGAGAAACAATGCTTATAGTAAGATTATCACGTGGAGGGAGACAATGGCTTTGGAAAATGTGGTGGAGGCCAATGCTTGCACGACCACAGAAGGTTCATCTTGAAAGCTCGATTCCCTTCACATCTATAGAGTATTGTGTCAAGAATTTGTCAATTAAGTTTAAGGAATGTCGTTGGTGTAACAATCTAAACTTTCATTTTCTTCTTTAAATGAATCTTTGGACTCCCAAGGCTTCCGGGGTTTTAAATGATTAAATTGGCCCATGATTGTTTAAAGAGGCCTTGTCTCGAGAGTTTTTCCAATAATAGAATTAGGTAATTTAAGACTTATGGGAATTTTCGTAATTAAATAAACTTTTTTCCTCCTAGTATAGAAGCATCGTTTAGTCATAAATATTCTGTAGGCCTTCTTCGTTTGGTTCTCAAAGTAGTCGATAGTCTTGGATTTTAATGCTTTTTTCCATCCATCTTTACATGGAGCGTTATCTCGTCGCTTGGAAATTCTTATGGAGTTCAAAATTTCTTAAGAAAAACATTGTCCTTTACCTCACATCCATTGTCAATTCAGAATTCTGTCAGCCATATAATCCATTCGCATTGTGTAGAGTCAACTAATTTCTGATGAGCCAACATTTTTTGTCAAGAAATAGACTGCACCAAGCATCTATAGTTTTGGAGCAGAGATGCATGTGGGGTTAAGCTACAGTTAGCGAGTCGTGCCGAGAAGCCTAGCTGTTCTACCAAGTTGAGCTCTGGGAGTGATGTTGAGGCAAGCTGCACCATTTTTTTCCCGAGCCATAGAGTCATCATATCAAGCAGTGTCATGGGTTGTATTTTCTATGGAGTCGTGCGTGATCTAATGTCAAGTGTTGCCTTGTTGCTCCTCACGTCAATGTGTTGATTACAAGATTTTTTTTTTTTTTTTTTTTTTTTTTTAGATATTGCTTATTTGGTAAGTTTGATGCCTTTACTTTTTTTTATATATATATATAATTTAAGGTGCTTATTCTGATCATTTATCTTGTTATCTGTATTACAAGTGCATTTGACCTTGCTGGACTTGGAGAATATGTCTGGTTTGTCCTAGCATATGGATTCAACCAAGATAAGGAACTTGTTCCCTCTTTTTGTGGTTTATGGATTAAAATACATGTATATGTATTATTTGGACTTGTATGATCAGTTGTTGATGTCTTGTATGACTTGTTGTTGATGACTGGCAATCGTGATCAGTTGTTGTTGATGAATGCTATGTTCTTTCAAAGTATTGGCCCATTTGTGGGAAACGATGTTTGTAAGATCTACCTTGGTGCTTGTGCAAAATAATACGAAGAATAGTTCTACATTTCTCATTCATACATAATAATACATGATAGGTTACTTAAATAGAAACATTCCTAAATAGAAAAGGAAAAAATAAATAAAGAAATAATATAATAAGATATTTTTTCTTATTATATTTACAAAGATAATCACAAAAATAATTTTACCAACACTCCCCCTCAAGTTGATATGAAGACATCTTCCATTGCCAACTTGGTTACCATCTTATCGAACTGCCGCTTAGGTAGTCCTTTGGTAAAGATGTCAGCTACTTGTTTAGAGGTCGGCATATAGGAAACACATATAGCTCCATCTACAATCTTTTCTATTATAAAGTGTTTATCAACTTCAATATGTTTTATTCAATCATGGAGAACATGATTTTATGCAATGAAGATGGCCGCCTTGTTATCACAATACATATGTATTGATCTTGAATGGACAAACTTGAGATCTTCCAAGAGTCCCTTTATCCATATACCTTCACAAATACCATGGGCTAAAGCCCTAAACTCAGCTTCAGCACTGCTTTTTGCTACCACACTTTGTTTCTTGCTACGCCATGTGACTAGATTTCCTCCAACAAAGGAGCAGTAAGTAACCTGAGGATGATCTTCGATCTATGGTACTACTAGCCCAGTCATCATCTGTGTAAATTTCAACATTAAGATGATCCTGTTTTTTAAACAATATGCCTTTTCCAAGGGTACCTTTTAGGTATTTCATAATTCTATAAACTGCTTCAAAATGAGTATGGTCTGGTGCATGCATAAATTGACTCACCATACTTACAACAAAGACTATATCAGAACGAGTGTGAGACAAATAGATAAGTCTTCCCATAAGTCTCTGGTACTTTTCTTTATCATTTACTTCTTCTTCTGTAGCTGCCTGTAGTCTCGCATTTTGTTCAATAAGAGTTTTCACTAGTTTGCATCCAAGTAACCCAATTTCATTTAGTAAATTTATGATGTACTTCCTTTGATTTACTATAATACCAATATTTGACCTTGCAAACTCCATGCCCAGAAAATATTTTAAAACTCCTAAATCCTTTATTTGGAACTCATTTGCTAATGTTTTTCTTCAAGTCAGTTATCCCTACCTCGTCATTGCTTGTTACAATGATATCATCGACATAAACTATTAGGACAGTCATCTTGTTATCTTCAGAATGTTTGTAGAACATAGTGTGATCTGCCTGACTTTGAAGAAAACCACAATTTGCAACTGTCCTTCCAAATCTTTCAAACCAGGCATAGGTGACTGTTTGAGACCATATAATGCCTTTTTTAACTTGCAAAACATTGTTGTTCCCAGCATTTGTTCCAAAACAAGGTGGTAAATCCATATACACCTTTTCTTCTAGATCACCATTGAGAAAAATATTTTTAATATCAAGTTGATGCAAAGGCCAATCTTTGTTGATAGCAATGGATAACATTACCCTAATTGAGTTTAGTTTGGCTACCGAAGCAAATGTATCTTTATAGTTAATCTCAGAGGCCTGAGTAAACCCTTTAGCAACCTGTCTTGCCTTGTACCTCTCAATTTTTCCATCTGCATGACATTTTACAATAAACACTCATTTGCATCCTACTGTCTTCTTACCTTTTGGTAATTTGACTATATCCCACGTATGGTTTTCCTCGAGCGTATTCATCTCTTCCATAACAGCTAAATTCCACTTCAGATCTTCTAGGGCCTCCTATATATTTCTTGGAACAAACAGGTTGGTTATCCTAGATGTAAAGGCTTTATGAGTAGTGGACAATTTATGTTAGGACAAAATTTTAATGGGATACTTGGTACAATTACGAGTTTCTTTCCTGTATGCTATAGGAATATCAAGATCAGAAACATCAGATAATCGATTTTCAGGATAAAAAAGATTGGAAGGTAAATTACCTGGATTTATGGGAGTAGTTGTCAGAGCATCAGATTGGTCGTGTGTCGGATCAATCAATGTGTAATTACTATTTCGATTCGGCTTCCTCCTAGTATAAACTTGAAGTTCATAAATACCTCGTGGTATTTCTTCTTCTGAAGAGAAACCTTCCAATATGGTACTTCTCCTCTTGACGAAGAACCTACCATATCCTCATGGTGAACAATTTTAGGGAGAGAAAGAGAAGAGAGATTCCAATAGTTTCCATTTCCTTCACCTGTAGTTGTCTCCCCTTGAAGGGAATGGGAAAAATAGGATTGGTTTTCTATAAAAGACACATCCAAACTTTCATACAATTTTTTTTGTCACAAGATCATAACAGCATAAGCCTTTTATGTGATACATAACCTAGGAAAACACATTTTATGGCTCGAGGATCTAGCTTAAATAATGAAGGACTAGACATATGAACAAAGACTCTACATCCAAAAATCCTGGCAGGCAGATCTGAAAAAATCCGAATTGTAGGGAAGATGTTCTTAAGATGTTCTAAAGGAGTTTGAAAACCCAAAACTTTCATAGGCATTCTATTTATGAGATAGGCTGTTGTAAGAACAACATCACCCCACAGATATTGTGGTACATGAATTGACAACATTATAGCACGAGAGACTTCTAATAAGTGTATTTTTTTCTCACCAATATCGTTCTGTTGTGGTGTATTCCTACATGATGATTAGTGATAAATGCCTTTACTATATAAAAACTCACATAGATGAGTATTAAAATATTCCGTTCCATTATCTGAATGGAGAATGCTTATCTTTGTTTTGAACTGGTTTTCAATCATGTTATAAAACCTAATGAACACCTCTTTAACATCAGATTTGTTTGCAAGAAGATAAACCATGTCATACTTGAAAAAACTGTTGGAAGCTTCATGGGAAACCTGGTAATTACATAAATAGTAGACAGGGAGAGAAAAATACTCGTCCACCTACCTCAATTGCGAATGATGCTGAATCGAATGTATTCAACAAAGAGAAAATTAATCAAATCCTGAATCTTCTAAATGACACTTTGTCTTCTAGTAATCCTAGTGCTTCATTGGCATAAACAGGTAAAGGCTGCATCGCGCTGCTTGACTACTCTTAAAAGAACGATGCATTCAGAATAGACTAACGCTGCTTCGCTACTCAGAACTGATCTGCGCACTCAGAACAGATCGCGCGGCGCTGCTTTGGCTTGACGCTGGACGATCGACTGGGCTGAAACTGCTTGAAGCAGATTCGGGTTGCTTGTGACTGCGATCATCGATTGTGCAGAATGGAGGCGGAAGGTGGCGAGAGCGAAGGGATAATAGGGTTAGGGTTCCAAACTATTTGATTTTGCTCTGATACCATGTGCAAAATAATAAGGAGAATAGTTCTATATTTCTCATTCATACATAATAATACAAGATATGTTACTTAAATAGAAACATTCCTAAATAGAAAATGAACAAATAATAATAAAGAAATAATATAATAAAATATTTTCTCTTATTATATTTACAAAGAAAATCATAAAATTAATATAACCAACAGTATTCTGAACGCAAGTTAAATTTTGGGCCTCTCAATCGCACATTAATTGCCTTTATTGCAAAGATCAAAAATCCATCTAGGATGGGCAAGTTCAGGTCGATTAGTTTGTGCAACACTATATGTAAGATAATTGTAAAAGCCTTAGTGATAAGAATGAAGTCGTTTCTGGACAAGATTATTTTGCAATATTAAAATCTTTTGTTCCTAGGAGATTGATTTCAGACAATGTGGTTCTTGGATTTGAATCCATCCACACTATTATTTCAAGGACAAAAGAAGATGTTGGTTCGGGAGCTTTGAAAGTTGAAATGAGTGGATATGAGTAAAGCTTACAACAGGGTGGAGAGGAATTTCATCAAAGCAATGATGCTTAATTTAAGCTTCTCTCAAAATTGGATGGAGAAATTTATGAATTGTATCCCCTCTGTCTCATTTTCGGTTCTGATCAACAATAAACCTCATCTCACGTTTGCTCTCATAAGATATTTTAGACAAAGAGACCTACTATCCCCTTATCTATTTCTGATGTGTGCGGAGGGATTAACGTCTTTGCTTAACAAGGAAGAATCTTTAGCTTCTTTCAAAAGTTTGCAAATTAATAAAAGATGTCCTTCTATTTCACATTTATTTTTTTCATGATGACTGTTTATTATTTTTTGGGACAAAGTTTGAGGATTTTTCGGTCAATCAGGAAAGTGCTTGAAGTTTATAAACAAGCCTCAGGTCAAATGATCAACAGTCATAACTCAGCAGTCAAGTTTAGCAAAAATCTTAATGATAATGCAAAGAAGGAGATGTGTGATATGTTGAGAGTTAAGCACACTGATAATTTTGGTGTCCACCTAGGTGTCCCATCCCAAAACCGTAAGAGTAAAAATGAGCTATTTAGTTCTATTAAAGTAGGGTGAGGAAGTGTCTCTAGTATTTGGAAGGGAAGTTGTTGTCAAATGGGGGTAAATAAATTTTAATTAAGCCTGTAGGCCAAGTTATCCCGACTTATGTCATGAGATGTTTCAAACTTCCTTTATCCTTTATTAAGGACTTGGAATGCATGTTCTCTAAGTTTTGGTGGGGTGAGTCGGGAGAGCATTAAAAGAGAAATGTGCATTGGCTGAGTTGGAAAAAGTTAGGTACTACTTAGGTGAAAGGAAGTATGGGCTTTAGAAATATGAATCATTTCAACCAAGCCTTGTTGGAAAAACATAGTTAGAGGCTTGTTTGTAACCAAAATTCCCTATGCTTCAAAATCCTTAAAGAAAAATATTTTAGAGACGGGGATCTTCCTTAATGCTAATGCTTCTAATAATGCTTCTTACACCTGGAAGAGCATTGTCTGGCGGAAGGAATTATTTTTAAAGGGTTACAGATGAAAAGTCGGGGATGAAAGCAAGGTTAGAGTGAGGAATGACCCTTGGAAAGGCAAGATGTGCAGATTGGGTGATCTTCGAGCTCCCCACAGGTGGATGACTAGGAAATTTTTCGAGATGATTACTGATAAAAGATTAAACTCAAAGTTAATTTGGGGGAGCTTTTCTGAGGATATGGCTAAGGCAATTCACGGGATTCCTCATTGTCAATCCTCGGTTGGGGATGAGATAATTTGGGCCTATGATGCAAAAGGTTTTTCTCTGTGTGAAGAATGCTTACGTCCTTATTGGGGAGCTGGTTAGCAATAGTAAAGCTTCTCCTTCAAATAAAGTAACATTCATCTGATTAAGGATTACAAAGGAGTGAGTTCAATTTTGGAATCAATCTTTCCCCAGCTTGCGAATTTTAAGAATTTTTTCTGTTGTGTTCACTCAAGAGAAAACTTTTGGCTGGGTCTCAATTTTAGAATTCCTTGCATGGAAAGTCATAAAGCATTTTTCGTGCTGTGTAGAATTTGACATCATATGAATCTTGTACTCCATAAAAAGACCAGAAAATCTTCTTCATATTATTTTAAAAGGTATTAATCTTTTCTCTATGTCATTTGTAGGTGGTGCAGCCTTGTAGTTGAAAATTTGATCGGCCCGTTGGATGTCGACTAGTCTCCTCCACCTGGTGCCGCTTGGAAGTTTAATGTGGATGTTTCTTGGGATCCTATATCTTATTTGGGTAACATTGGATGGATTGCTCGTGACTCTAGAGAACATTTTCTTCTGTTTGGTTCTAAGCAAGATATCTTGGGAGATAGCGCTAAACAGTTGGAGGCACTTGCGATTCTTAGGTGATTAAATATTTTATTGTTGGTGAGGAGTCGCCCTCTCCCTTTAATCTAGATCGAATCTGATGCTTCAGTTGTTATCGATGCTATCTTAACAGATTCTTACAAATTTCACAACATCATGTTGATATTAGGGAGCTTATCCCACAGATGGAGAATTTATCTTTCTCCCATTGCCACAGATCTTGTAACCATGTAGCAGATTTGGTTGCTCATTGTGTGGTACCTTCTTGGAATTGTATTTCTAGTTTGGAGAGCTTTAATTATAGCCTTCTTTTTTTTATGGGCGAGTCTGCTCCCCCCTCATATTGCTTCCATTATAGAGGATGATTGTATTTGATTTTGTCGCTTTGTGCTTATGGCGGGTTCTTTGCTTTTAAAAAAAAAAAAAATCTTACTAAATAGTATTAGAGTATTAAGAAAGTTTTTATTTACATGTCATACAAGGTTTTGTTTTAATGAATTTTCTTAGAATTAAAGTCAATTACAACTTTAGAGGGTAAAAAAACTTGTATAACTAAGGATTTGTTTGAAGAGTTGTTTTTATTCAATGGGATGGGGTTATATAAGTCAGTTTGACCCCTTCTTCATTATTGATGTGAATGTAAATTATGCTTCACGCGCCATTTATCATAATTTATAATTTATATTATATAATATATATATCAAATACTATTTATAATAACTCAATTAGTCTCCAAGGGGTTTACTCGTTGATTCTAGCCTTAGACTTTCAAAGCATTTTCCCTTTGAGGCCTCGTGTTTGAAACCTACAAATTGAGTTTGACTTAAAATTTCTTGTTGTTTTCAACCTAAACTTTGAATGGGGTAATACTCCTGAAAATAGCAGAGAAGTTTTGACTTTCGATCATAAAAAAAAAAAAAAAAAAACCTCTAACAGTATTGATGAAAGTACTAAAAACAAGCTAATGAATCACTAAAAAATTGTTCAATAAATAAAATAACAAACGTTAATTCTACAAGCCCAATAACAACAAAAATATCACATCAAACCAGCAAGGCAAACAAAATATGTGAAATCTATCATCAAAATGCCCCCCATCAAGTTGAAGCAAGAGGTTGGAGAGAGGTATCTAGCCCGCCTCCCAAGAAGGTGCAAATTAGTTTATCCCAAAAGTACATAAACTGAAGCCTTGCAAAACATGCCTTTTATAATAAACCCTAAACACAATCTATTCAAATATTTCATATGAAATTATTTTTTGCCAAATTAGAAATGATAATATAAAGAAGAGTGAAAGTGTGCATTTGAGTAAAGCAATGGAAAGTGGAAATTTAGATTCATGTCCAACAGTAGTAGTGCTTTGTCCTGTCCTTGTTTCGCTAATACCAGTTTGGAGCCATTGTTCTTGAGGAGCTCGCTGTTGTTTGTGGAATTTAGATGGATGTTCTTTCTCATTGCCAATGATTTGACAGCCATTTTTCAGAAAGGGAAAGGATTCCCACTAACCGCTTTCTAACTTTCTACTACTAAACTTTTTAAGCATCGGTGTTGGGTTAGGAGCGGTTTGCTTTGAGTGTTTATAGAGATTTTATAAATGAAATTTTATAATTACTCTTTAAAAATCTTATACAAACGAACTATTATTACAATTTTTTTTTTATAATCACTCAAAATAACTCCTCATTTCTAAACAACTCGAAATAAACATTCCACAATTTTTCAAATAAACACCCGACATTTCGTCCAATACTTTTTTCAATGCTCGTGTAAATTGCCTTCCACAAACTCCACCCTTTTTCTTCCCATTTATTTGAATTTCCATTACATTCCAACGTGGGATTCCATTGTGGGTTTTTCTGAAGAACAAAGAATAGCTCTCTTATCTAAAGGCTACATAGGTACTAGACCCAACCAAAATTAAATAAAAAATGCACAAGTCCACCACAAACCTATACTTGCCTCAAAACAACTGAATTGACCACAGTAAAATACCTTTCAATTATCAACTAATTCGAGGAATGATCGAATCGTTCTTTATTCTTTTTATATTTTCATTCTTTATAGTAAAGGTCACGAGGGTGATCAAATTTTTTAATAAAGGAAAAGAAACTGACCCCTTTGGGTTTGGTTTGAAGAAGGGGGGCGTTTCTGAAAGCAACATGGACATATCAAATCGGATACTTTGTTTATTTTGGCGTTAGTGTGGGGCTTACATCACAGACACAAAGTTGATTATCACTAAAACCCCACCACCGAATGGAGGGCATTACATTACACGTGTAGGGTGAGGATGGAAGAGTAAAGTGAGTTAGGTTAAGATTTGAATGCTATAAATATGAGAAGAATGCATGAAGAGAAGAATAAACAGAAAATGCAAGAAGGACAGGAAAGCAGAAAGGGACCATGGACAGAGCAAGAGGACATCCAACTGATGTGCTTTGTGGGACTGTTTGGCGATAGGAGATGGGATTTTATTGCTAAAGTTTCAGGTTTGAAGGTGGCGGGAGACAGTTCGTAGGTAGGCTAAACTCAGGATTTGCTGTGTTCGTCAATTTCGGATTTTTGGGAATTTTTTTGATTTGTTTTGTAGGACTTAACAGAACAGGCAAAAGTTGCAGACTCCGATGGGTTAATTACCTTCATCCTGGTCTCAAACCAGGCAAGATCACTCCTCAAGAACAACGCCTCGTCCTTCAACTTCACTCCAAATGGGGAAACAAGTCTCTCTCTCTCTCTCTAATACTCCCTTCTTTCCTTCTATCTTCTTACTCAACCATCACTTCGTTTTCTTCATCTCAGATGGTCCAAAATTGCCCAGAAATTACCCGGCCGCACCGATAACGAAATCAAGAACTACTGGAGAACCCACATGAGGAAGCAGGCACACCACAAAAGAAAGGGTTTGCCTTCGTGTTCGTCGTCACCGTCTTCTTCGTCGAGCAATCCAGCAGTGGAGTTCGCTACAGATACTGGCCCAGTGAAGTTCTTTGACTCAGGGGGGTCTGAAATCTCAGCTTCATCATCAACCAATAACAACACAGAGGAAAATCAAGAGCTGGGATTTGGATACCCCATGGATGAATTTTGGAAAGATATTGACATGTCTGATCATGAGAGCTTGATTATGAATCAAGATGTGTACAGAAACTTTTCTTGCCCTCCTCCATCATGGGACTATGACTGTGGGGATTCCCTGTGGATGATTGATGAACAGAGTAAGCTAATTTTCTCTGGCTATGAACATAACGTGAAGCCACGCCAAGCTAATCAGAATTTTTTCAATTGAATTTTGTGCATTTGTAGTAGTGATTGAATACTATATCTAAGAAGTGTGCCGCATATTGTAAAAACTATCTTTTACATGTGGTTTTGCTCGACTGTTTGTTTCTTTTAAATGAAGAATAATGGAAACTCTTGGATTTTATATCCCTTTCCTCCTGGAGGCTGTGATGAATTTTTATTGCTATGCTTTTTATGTGAAAATCAATGGAGAATAATCGAAGTATAAAATAGAAGGCGGCTTTCCTTTGCTTTTCTAAGCTGTACTGCTACTGCTGATTCATAGACTATATCTTCTTTGGATGTAGACTTCCATTACCACCATTACTAATTTGTATTTCCATTTCACCACTTCATTTATGTTTGTTTAAAATTAAATTACAATTTGTTCACCAAAATTATAATTCAATATATGATTTTAAAACTCTGTATTCTTATCTTTGATTTGATTTTTTTTTTTTTGATATCTATGAGTATTCTCATGGACATCGATTATTTTTTTAAATAATATTGATGGACCTTAAAATATTTAAATATCAAAGAAAATAGGTATGAAATTAAATTGTAACCTTCCACGTTGGTCTTAATTATAACTTTGTTGAAAACTATATTGACCAACTTGTAGAAGCAAAATATGAGAAAATGGAAAGAATTGGGCGATAAGGTTACAAGAGGAGACAAAACAAACATCCTCTAATCCTTGAATTTGAATGGAGGTATTTTGATAGTTGCAAGAGCATATTCCTGCAGTATATACACTTTTGATGCCTACCAAAAACCGTTTTGTTCTACACTTGTGAAAAGAGCAACAATAATAACGCTTATCATCCTCCTCAAAACACAGAATCTATCAATTATTATATAGAAGAAAACTACATATGATGGCTGTGGGTTAACTTTTTTTAACATGAAACATAAAAAGAGATCAGTATAATGAATAAACTTGAGTGATCTTCATGTGGTATCAGAGGATGTTAACTTCCCGCCAAAATCCGTCTAATTTTTCCATCCACTCCACATACATTCTAGCCACCCACGTTTCAGAATGTATGGATATCTATCTTAAAATTAATTGTCAATGAAAAAAGTAGTCAACCTTATGTTATAAATGGTTGGAGAGCTCTCCACTTTTTTAACGTGAGATAATGAGATCATCAACACAGCGTCACTTTTATTTTGGTAACCACACAAAACCACCTAATGGGTATGAGAATTATAGTTTTTGGAAGAATGATCGTTTTTATTGAATTATGTTAAATCATCAAGCACCTCAAGAGTTTAACGTGATAGGTTGGGGATAAATTTAATTATATAGAATTAAATTTTAAATGTGGAAATGACTTGGTAGGGATTCGAACTTGAGACCTCCTAATTCTTTGGTACCAATTTAAACGTGTTAAATCGTCCCAAAAGTTTAAGCTGAAGGGTTGAGATAAGTTTAATTATATCATTTAACAAATCTCATTGCACTTTTCGAAAAGAACAAGGGTTCCTTAATAGCGAAATCAAAAAACCTAAGGATCTGAAACATGCATTGCATTGGCCTAGAAATGTAACAATGATACAATTGCCTCGTGGATGTCTCCAAGAATATCGCTGCGAGTATCGTATACACAAGCTCTGTGAAAGCCATTTGGGATAAACTTGTTGAAACTTATAACGACTACAAAAGTCCTCAAATTATCAGCTACGCAAGGAACTAGTAACAACTGTGTAAGGTGGAATGTCGACCAAAGAGTATTATTCAAAATGAAGACTGCTCAGCAAGAATTCGGTGAATTTCAACCTATAGATGAGTGTAATTGTGGGCCACAAAATCTTTCAATTGAGTTTCTGATGTTCTTTCTTATTACACTTCGTGATTCCATACGATTCCATTCAATATTCTCACGCGCTTCTTATAAATCCATTACCGTCTATTAACAAGGCTTTTGCACTAGTTGTCCAAAAAAATAGATTGAGAGATGCTGTGATCAATCTACTAAGTAGTATTGCCTACTTATCATGTGATAGTAGTATTTCACTGTTGCAATGGATTGTTTTTACTGCCTGCTAAATCTCATGTATATGTTTGTTATTTCAACATCTACTTCAAATAATAGGTTGTGCCATTTGTCTTCTAAACGATAGACCTTATGACAAATGTTTAGAGTTTTCAATGTCCTCTTGCTGAACAACGGAGGCTTAGTTTCCCTTTTAATATACGGTTGTTTTGCTCTTGTATCTTTGATCTCATTCATTGTGATGTTTGGGATCTCTTTCGAGCTCCAACATATGTTGTTTTTTGTTATTTTTGTACTCTTCTGATGATTGATCTACTTCTAAGCTTTTTTTTTAATAAGAGTGAAGTCTAACACCTTATCCTTTGTTCCATGTTTCTTCAAAATGGTGCAGACTCAATTTTCAAAAGCTATTAAGATATTTTGGTCAATGAGTTTCAATTTCTTGACTTTTTGGCTACAACTAGAAGTTTCATCAATCTCTTGTAAAATGGCCTCAACAGAACTTTGTAGTTAAACACAAGAATCTAAACTCAAGGACGACGAACTATTAAATTGAGGATATAGTTTTTTTAATACCGCAAGTGACGAATGACTAGACAAAAATGAACATCAAAAGGTTACACAACTTTCAAGCAAGCAAAATTTTTCAAAACATAACTTCCAAACATATAGAGGCTCCACATTCATGTCCATTCCCAATAACTCTCTTCGTATCGAGATTTATAAAAGGCATTAACTAGGGGTAGAAAGAAATATAACAGTTAAGGTCACAAGAAAGTTGATTAATAGATAACAAGTTAAAAGTTAGTTTGAGGTACATGAAGAACATAATCCAATGAAAAATTTGGGGTGAGATTGACGGTGTCGGACCCAAGAATAGAGGATTTAGATCCATCTATGAAAGAAACATCCACCACAGGTGCGATTGACAAACTCGTCAAAAATAAATAAGGATTACATATGACTAGTAGCACTAGAGTCAATGACCCATTTGATGGAACACAAAAGAAAAAAATATCATAACACTTGAGCCAACACTAGTTATAGTAGATGCAAATCTGAAAGATAATCCAATCATAGGATGATCAAAGACTTTTAAAACAAAACTCCACAATTCCTGAAAACTTGTTACAAATGAGCTCTAGTAATTCAAAACTACACCAAATGATGTACTAAAAGAGGTACTCTCCCAACAAGCTTAATCCCAAGTAAACTTCAAAACTAGAACAACAGTGCATGAATGAAAGTAAGCAACGGAAACCAGCCAAAGTTAACATGTAAACATCAAAATTTGCAAAAATCAAGAAAAGAAAACTACAAAGAACAAAACGAGTAGCCTTATAACCATCAAAATTTGACATGCTCTTCGTAATAAACCATACTAGGTATTGAGAATATGGGTTAGTAGCATGCAACGCAGCGAAAGCGTGTAGGTAATTACAAAAAATTTAGAGCTAATTAATCTAATCAATTATTCATTGATTAATCTACATACAACTCCTAGGTGATTAATCGTTGTTTATAAAACATAAATACTTACAGTGTAGGACGCCTCTGAATAATTCTGTCGGGTCCTTATGTTGAGAAGATCATGAACAAATCCTCTAGCTTCTTTTTGTTTGAATCCTTCAATCTTCTAGCCTATGTATGCAAAGCTGCACTAAGTTCCTAGTGAGAAGCTTCACATGAGGAAAAAGATGAATCAATTCTTAGAGGATTTCTTAATTTGAGAATAAGGTTATTCTAAACTGAGTGGGATGAGAATGAAAACCTCTCAGGCCTCTTATTTATAGTAGATAAGTGAATATTTAATGTAAAGGCCCGGCCCAAACTAGGGTCCCATCTAGCCAATACATTTATACATGATTAAAATGACCTTTAAAACGGAAACACGACGACTAAATACCTCATTTATTAAATAAAACGATAATATTCGTAAAACGTGGAAATATGGTACCCAGTTTTAAAATAAAGAGAAAACAGTAAAAATAGCATACAACTAGTACATGTCCCTAAAGAATAAAGCCGGATAAAACATATGCAGAAAAAGGAAGACACAATAAACCTAATACAACAACGCAAGCCCATGGTCTTCACAGCTCTTGTTCAACCATCCTCGTAGAGCTTGTGCGACTTGTGGATGCCCAAAAAGAAAAAAAAAGGGTGACTTATTAAACTCAGCAAGGCTCCCTACATGGGATAAGTAGAAACATGGACACAATATTATAAGATGTCAAGTGATGCATGATTAATGAGAATCTCGGGGCCTCAATAGATCCCTGCAGTTCAGAGTCCTTAATAGAAAAATAGTGGTGACAGTAGGACTATCCTAACAAAATATGCCACTCTCGAGCCTTCCTTATTCGTTAACAATAGACTTATTCCACTAAAGGCTTGTGTTGATATCTCTTACACTATAAGATAAGTTAGTGTCCACATATATAATCGATCATCTGTCGTATGATCCATCATGAGCTTGTTTGTTTCACTGTTGCGTGAATATGTCCATTCTACCTCTCTGATTACATCTTTCATCTTAAGCTCCACTGATTCCTCTAATGAACAAGTTATTTATAGTCGCACTATAAACGAATGTCCTCTCGAGCTAATGAGAGGCTTAATCTCTTTGTTCAAGCTCCGTAATCAATTCTTAAGGGAACAACTCTACTTGGTTCTCAACATGAGGGAAAGAGTGAATTCCTTCTTGTGACGTTGGATTCCCAGCTACTTACTACAACAATCCCCAACATGGGAGGCTTTTTGACTCAATGTTGATTGATCGGTCACACCTATGTAAATCAAATGACGCTCATAAAGTAGGAGTTCGTAACTCACTCAAGATTAAGATCACATTGACATATGAACATGCTAATTAGCGAAGTAGTTGATGCGAGTCTTTAACAAAATGACTTGTCATACAACTTCTAGTCCCGTCTAATGAAAACACTTATTTTTGCATAGGCGTCCCCACTCACATGTCTCCACATGAACAATTGGGATCAGGTCGTATGCACTTCTTACAAAGAGGGCCGGACCAACAATATTACCACGACTTATGCGCCTTAGCCTTAGTCCAAATTAATAATGTAGACGAATTAGGTAAGAAACTTGGAACTAGATACACTTGTATGTTCCACATACTTGTGCAAGTGTTCATCTAAATAATCAAGGGTATATCAACATTAATCCAATTAAAGCAATAAAGCTGAATGACGTTTGAATACTAAATACACAATTTAAGAAAAATAATAAATATTATTAATAACCAAAAATTGACGTTAAATGTCTAACATTAAATGTTTTTTTCTTTAAATACAAACTACTAGGCCTTTAAGACATAACCCCTAACACTAGGTACCATTTTTTGCTTCATTTTAGTCATTAGACATCAAAAAATAAGAAAAGACCTCAATTTATGTAAAGAATTTAAAAAACGGATAACAAATAGAAAAACACCTAAAAACTCTTAATAGTTAAACCCCAAATAAAAGAGGTCTTAAATATAAAAAATTAACCACACACACAGAGATAGATCGAGACATGAAGGAAAGAAAAGCCAACAACCATGGCGAGGAATAAACGCTCCACGCGCCGATGGGTGGCGAGTGTGTTTGAAGCTTGTGGTGCACATATGAGCCTCACGCATTAATCAAAATGGGCCCAAACTATACAGATGAATAGATAAACTTAGGTGAGATTCGGTGATGGGAGTTCCAACCAGTTACGACAACACTCGTAAACCCTAATTTATTTTTTTTTAATCGTTAGTCTTGTTTTTTTCTTTTATGAGTTTGTACAACTAAACTATCATTTAGTTTCATTGTATTAGCAAGACATTTCTTATTCAAAAACTAAATCTCTCTCGATATTAATATTTGCTAGCCATTCAATTCATTTCTAGCTACTCGATTAGTTTCCTCAATTGCATTTTGTTTGGATGGTTCAAGAGTTTCCTTCATTTTTCACGATGAATTTGTGTTTTGAGGAAACTTTAAGTGACCACAGTTAACCTACAAGGAAGATTGAGTGAGGGGGTTTAGTGTAGAGCACCAACGCTAGGACGCTCAAGTCACCATTTTGGAGAAATCAAAGAAAGTTTCGAAAGAAGTTAATTATATGCTGATTATAGCTTACTTTTTTACTTGCCTTGGTTGGAGTATAATAATGTTATTCAAGCATAATAGTATTTGATGATTCAATGTTCATATTTAATGTGTGACGTTTTTGTAACATTTTTAAGGGAGTAAAATTAAACTGTTTATTCAATTAGTGAGCGTTAAAGGTATATGTCTGATTCAAGAGGTTTGAAGGTGCCTAATTGGATCGGATTAAATAGGTTGTGAGGTACTTAGTTCGATTCAATTCCAAATAAAATTTGTATATACATTGAGTCTGATCTCTTAAATATTGAGAATGGCTGATCTCTAGAGGGATTGAGATTGACTGATAACTCTTCAAAAGAAAGTTATTTTGATTAATATCTTAAAGAAAAATTAAGCATTTTTTTATAAAACTTTAATTATTTAGGCTTAGATTTACATAAAGCATGAAAGATCTGTAGAAAAGCCAATTGATTAAGTAAGAGTAAGGTTCAAACTGAATCTTTAGTAAAAAAAAAGATTTACTAGCTTAAATGATTTAAACAGTTGATTCAGTGAATGCTTGTTGCGCTAATCTATTGTTACTATGCAGAAATTGGGGCAGTGACACACATTTTGGTTGTAGCATGGACTCGTAGCGATTAAATCACGAAGAGTCAAGAAATTGACATAATCGAATCGAACAAGAAGCGAGAATCACAGAATCTGCTACCATTGCCTGTATGATTATAATTCTTCCATTTTTTCATGAAGCCTAATCCTAATTTTCCCTATAAATACGGCATCCATCAAAGACCTAGGGGTGACTCTTAGCATATACACAATCCCCTAAGTGTGGGCAATTTTGAGCACCGTTCGGGTGTTTTTGAGACAATTGGGCTTTAGTTCTGCTAGTTCTTTATGATAAGTTTGTCGCGCTAGAGATGAAGGCAAGAAGATCAAGTTTTTGTCTTGTCAAGAGAAGCTTCGATTTGGATCTTTCACATAGTTCCTCTTTTATCGTTTTAATTTTCTTTTTAGGAGTAGTTGTTCTTTGATTTACTGTGAACTAGAATTTTATTATATTTCGACAGATAGAGAGAGGGAGAAAATATGGGTAAGGGAAAGCTTGCTTCTTTATTTACCTTGTTGTAATGTTTTGAATTTTGGTTTATTCATATTAATCAAGTATTTTTGCATGATTACCTGATTTGTTCTTATTAACCATGGTTTATACTAATTAAAGTAAGTAGCAAATATTCTAAAGAGGTTTAGTAAGATTAGTATTAAGTCAGGAAGAGGAAGATGTGACAATAATTAAGATGGTTGAGTAGATCTCACTTTGGTTGAGTGTTCACAACTCACCAAAAGTGTCATTGGACTTGTTTGGGGAGAAGGAGATCTTAGCGAACCACCAATCTTAATCATTAGGATAACTTAAGAACTCTTAGTTGTTAGAAAGATGTTCTAGATAATCATTCCAATAGTTCATAAATCTTGTAATAAATTTTATTATGGTATTTCGAGAGGAAGTGTTAAAGATAATTTACGTGTTTTATCCTTCTTATCATATTCTACATAGCTCGATACTAGTCGCTTTTCTAAGCAAACTTATGACCAAGTTAACTAGTTAATTTTTAATTTTGTTGCTTAATTTTAATATTAATTTAAGTGTTGAATCTTGAATTCTAATCTTACTTGTTAGGTGTTTAACGCATATCCGTATGGAATAAAGACATAAATATACTTATCACTTGTTGTGATTTGTACTTGTGTAATGCGATCTTCAAGGCTATAAGCCTCGATATGAGCCATTCATTAGAATTTATATTAGTTAAGGTATTAGTTCACTCAATCCCATTACTTGTCAGTGACAATTCCTCGAGGAATCAAGAGTGGTCTGTCCCTCAAGAGATCGAGACTGGCCAATTCCTCGAGGGATCAAGAATGGCAAATCCCTCGAGGGATCAAGGTTGCTCTTCTCTTTACATCATGTTTTACTTCATGTCCCACTTTAATCCATTCATTAATTTGGGTTAAGATCTTAACTGCCCAAAATTTTATCCATAATAATTACCACTCTAGAGTACTGCTTTGTTATTTGACAGAACAGTACATGAGAGCAGTTTTGATAAGACTATTATAGTAAGAGTTAATCTTTACGTCGAAACATTTCTTAAGAATGCAATACATATCTATGGCATCTAAGGTTGGGTCAGGTTAACTTCATTAGGATTGAAAGATTAGTAAAAATTTGTTCTCTAACTGGGTTAGAGAATGACACTAAAAATAAAATATTAGAAAGTGTGAGCATCTATCTTAAAACCAATTGGTTGTGAGAGCAATAGCACACCTTATCTTATAAATGTGTTAAAGAATCATCATCTTTCCAAGAACAATGGCCATAGGGTGAGTATCTCCAACAAGAAACATGCATTCATCCAAGTTTGATAGACTATAATGTCAATATTAGTTCTAGAAGATCATTGTTTAGAATTTAGAACAACATATGTGCTTGATGATGACTTTAACTACAACAACTGCCCAAAATCAACTTGATCGGTAATTAGTTAAAATACCTATTTATGAACTGCCTCAAAGAATTAACTTGACCAATAATTAGCTAAAATACCAAATTATGAAATGCCTCGAACTTATTTTTTGGTGTCTCATGAGCATATTGTTTCACAAACTACATCTTCTAGACATTCTTAATTACCAAGGCAAAATTGATTTAAGAATTTTGATTTTCAAGATTAAACCCATGACTGTGAAGTTAAATGAGTTATAACTAATGAACCAAACCAACATGTCACCAATCCTTTCGATTCAATCATCTTTTTAACTAACCAAAAAAACATTTATTCAACTTATAGATAAAAATTACTTTCAGTTTTTATTATATTATATACATATTTGGTCTATAACTTGTATTACCTATATTCGTGAGAAATCTCACAATCTTTATAATAATTAGATTATTGGATTAAAAAAATAAAAGGAACAAAGACAAGAAGATAAAAATAACGTACATATAATATTGAATATATCATAATGTGTAGCTACAATTTTCATTTATTCTTAAATTTCAATGATGATTAATTCCATTAGTTCTTGGAATCATCTCATTTGAGCTCTTGAAATTTCATGTCATAATTTAACTTGTATTGTTTGGTTGGAAATCTGCACCAACATAAATTGAGATCTGCACGTTTACAATTCCAATCTTTGCAATCAAGAGAGGTATTGCATTTTATTTGGTTTAAAAGGCTTCATTTTGCTTCCAATGCCTCCCTTCAACTGCAAATAATCACATTTCAACGTTACATTATTTTTCATATAAATTTAAATCCCCATTTCATTTAACTTAACATGAAAGGAGCAATATAGTTCTCGCGGGTCTAGTAATCATGAAATTATATATCCGAATCTTATATTTCATTTTTCTTTTTCATTAAATTGTACACATTACCACATGTTTAAATCAATTAGATTTTGTTGTTAAGCAAATTCGATAAACATTCAATTTATTGTGTTGTTAAGCAAATTCGATAAACATTCAATTCATTCAATATATAACCTTATAACATTGAATTAGTTTACTAATAAATTTTTTTTGAAGACGCATGCATATTATGTCAAACCTTTTTAATATATATATAGCATTATTTGGTATTGCTATAGACACAACAAAAAAAAAAAAAAAAAAATCACAAACATTAAATTTATTGCTAAAAATTTTATATCACTGCCTTTAAAACATATCGTATTAATAACTAATAGAAGCATATTGTTTTTTTTTTTTTAATCTGTAAAAAA
Organism: Cyclanthera cordifolia; assembly: GCA_037832605.1. NCBI lineage: Eukaryota > Viridiplantae > Streptophyta > Magnoliopsida > Cucurbitales > Cucurbitaceae > Cyclanthera > Cyclanthera cordifolia. The sequence goes on along the minus strand of JBBMEG010025197.1, from coordinate 977 downwards.
CATTTACAAGAGGTGTGTACAGATTCATACAATAATTATTATTGTAGATTCAACTTTTTGGTACAGAAAATCAAAATATTTCAAAGATTACGATGCTTGAAATATTGCTTTGGATGGGAGACCTTAATTTCATTCACCTGATTTGTACTCTTCTTTGCGAAATTCTTTCATGCCCTTGTAATGAAATATTTAGTGTCTTTCTAAACAACACAAAAAATAAATGTATTGATTATGGACTTCGATTTATCTTTTTAGTTTTTGTTAACAATAAATATCAGTTCAAGATTTGATAATATTTCATGTATTTATATATATTTTGTAGAAAGTCAATGAAAAACCACAAAATTTTATCAAGGTACCAAATCATCTCTAAATTAGTTGAATCAAATCATCAATAGAAATGTAACCACAAAATTCAAAGTCTTATAAGAAAGATATTTAATTTAGCCAATTTTGTATCTACTATTCACCAATAGTTTTTTTTTTTTTTTAATGAATTCTGGACGTAACCAAAACAGTTTCGTTTCAAATGATCAATAATAAATTCAAAGATAAAGTAACAACATCAAAAATATTAGATTAGCATGATTTTCAACTAATGAACAAAAAAAAAAAAAAAAAAAAGTTCAACAAGCTATTAATTTTTGTGTTTGTAATTTTCTTTTGATGAATTTCCAAAATCTAACTTTTAAACATATAAGAAGTCGATTTTAAATTATTCAATGAATAACAATTTACAAATGACAAAATGAACTAAAACGTAATAGAAGACATGAACACGAAAATAATAACGAGTGTGTACACGCGCGCACGCGCGCGCACACATATATATATATATATATTTATTTATTTATTTATATTTATATTAAATTATTTTTTTTTGTGGGTTTTTGAGACAGAACCACTAGTAGAAACCGGACTTTTAGTGACGGGCATATGCCGACACTAAAGTTATTTGGTGTCGGTCAAACGACCGT
>JBBMEG010025137.1:0-24433 GCA_037832605.1 Cyclanthera cordifolia | reverse complement strand
CCTGAGACGAGTGGTGTCGGGTTTAGGCAATCTCTTTTCTTTGAGTCATTTAAAAATCATACTTAAGAACTGATTTTTGTTGCATGACATTCTACTTCTGTACTTGGATTTCATTTTAAACTCGGTATCCGTTTCATTTATGACTGATATTTCTTTTTAAGTTATTTATTGAGGTATTTATTGACTGGACCCTGATTTAAGAGTTATTTTACTTTAAAATCTGCATGTCTAAGTGGGGTAAGGTAGACCCAGGTTGGGTCGGGTCTTTATAAAGACAACAACCTGAGAACCTAATATGTGATATTGGTTCTGCTACCACAATGCATAGACCACCAATCACAACCAAATCTCGTCGCAAAAACTCGATGGAAACCTACCTGGGTAAGCAACATCGCCAATGTGAGTATATTCATAACAAGTATGTAGCTTTCTACGTGGTAACTACCATTTGTCAGCGGAAGCTATAAATAAGGTCACATTAGCAACTTCTGACCACTGATCAACCATGTCTATTGTACTCAAAATCTCACGACCAATAACCACTTACAACACACAAACTTAGCTGTCATGCAGATTTATTCTCTAATCGAGATAAAACTCTTTAACACTAAACATTGTAACCAGAGCGTGTAACACCTCTGCACATGCAACACATAAGTGCATTACTCATGCCTCAACTGATAACTAGCTAGCATCAAAACTATTGTCTAAAAGGGGTGGTCCCACTTACTATGCGCTACTCTAAGGAATTCCACTATAAGCTCTTATCACCTAGGGTAAATCGGTAAAACATAACTCACACTTGGCCACTCTCTCGAACCTAATTAACACCCTGCATTCATAGTTACAAGAACTTGTATACGAAGAGGTAATCACTCATGGATATACGTCCTAACACAAAATTTAACAACTAGTTTGATCAATCTCACAATGGTTGTCAAACTAGTCACACTAGCACACCTTCTAGTTGTTCAACAACCAATCTCAACCCAGAGAACCAAGTTCGACTCCACACTCTTTCCACTACCATTGAGGAACAAGAAGCTAGCATACGACAAAACCGCTCTAGATTTATACAACATGGCCCCGTTGAGTACAAGTCCTTAACACCGACCATCCTTCTGCTCACACAATTTATCACACTTCATCCAACAATACAAATCACATATTCGTATCCATTCATGTTGTGGCTCATAATATACCATTGAAACATGTTTTAACTAGCACATCGAATAATCGTGTATCGCTCAGGTGCAAGTTTATATTCTTAGCATACAAGTACGACTATGTTTAAACGGGTAAAACAAATCTAACAACTTGTTCCACACTCTCAAATGAGTGAAAAACCATTAGGAACTCATCCCACACTCTCAAATGAGTGGGACGCCCTTAATAACTCATCATGCACTCTCAAAGAAGTCAAACATCTTTAACAACTCATCATGCACTCTCAAAGAAGTGAAACATCCTTAACAACTCACCCTACACGCTCAAAGGAGTGAAACACCCCTAACAAGTCACACTATAGTCATAAAGAAATGAATTACCACCATCAACTCACCATGCACACCCAAAGGAGTGAAACATCTCTAGCAACTCACATGACACCCTCAACAAAGTTATAACAACAATTATTCATCATGCATCCTCAAATGTGTTGAACATCTTTATTAACTCACCATGCACTTCCAAATGAGTGAAACAACTTTTCCAGTCCTAACCTTTAGGATATTATCCCTGCTCCCAATAGTCACTCCCCTTAAATAAAGAACGCAAATGTTCAATGCTTCATGAAATAACTGTTCAGGAGTTGGAAGATTCTCCCACTAAACAAGGCTCAAGTATCGGTAAACCCAATTAACCTTCCTTGTCATTCTTCTTCATTTCAGTGTACTTAGGAACAATTTCTTTCCAATGACCAAACTTTTGACAATAGAAACACGTTCCACCCTTTTTGTTCTTGACTATTTCTACTTTGGCTGCACTACCTTTATTCAACTTTCTCTTCTTATATATAACATTTATGGTTCAACCAGCCCCAAGCTTTGTTCTCGAGCTTTAAGTTTCTAAACTGAACATGTTTGAGACAACACTTGTCTCTACTTTTAAGTTTATGTAAAAGAGTATAGTTTCCAGAATAAAATTTGCATTACTCAACTTATCTATTATAGCCTTATTCATTTATGCAGTATTGAAGTGCGTCATCATTTAGGAAATATTCTCCCTGATTGACATCCCCACCTTTTCTTACGCATTATGAATTACTATCCAAGGCACCATAGTTTTTTTGGCTTAAGGACAACCCACATATCCAATGTACGGATTCCATCTTTTCGTAAGCTATGACCATGTCTTAAGCTTCTTGGCCGAGATGTCTGAAACATGCGCCAACATATAGACTTAGCCTTTTCATTGGCACCATGTCCTCACATGTATCTCGTGAACATTTCTTATTGCATAGCCTACAAATTCTAGAGGACCATCCTTTGTTATGACAATTTTCTCAACGTCCATCTGTAAGAATTGTGTTGCTATTGTTTTTCATATAGTTTAGATTTTCTTTGGTTAAAATATCAATAGACAATATCAAAATTAGTGATTTATGCTTGATGCTAGATTATAAGTTTAGAGAACATTTATATTTTATTGCCATTTAAAAATGTCATTCATGGTTTTGGCATTAAATGTATTTTAAAGAACTTCTCAAGTTAAAAATACAAGAAAACCTACAAATATTAATTAACGACATGATACAACTACAAAGATTTAGAGCAAGTGTCATCGAATGATCTGTCAAATACTTGTCTCTACCATGAGACTCTTCTTAACCAGAAAACTCAATACCAGGATAGCTCTTATCCTTATCATTATAGTTACCATTTTTTAATTTAGGACTTGGGTAAAATCGTTATCAATCCCTTAATACTGTAGTCCATCAAATCAGACACTAATCTCTCTCAGTAATTGTAGTCGAATGATAGGTCAAGTACTGATGAAAATTATAGTTCTATCCTTTTCAAAACAACTCGCCTTGTTATTGACCCTAGTGAACACATATCGAGGGGGTTGACTCAAAGTTGCAGACATGTAGCCCCAAAAAGATCTCACGGTGTAGTTTTTTATAGAGATCGCAAGATCAGTTCACACAAATCTTTCTCTCACTATAACAACCCTACTTTTCTTTAAAGTAGTAATTAATTTTGATTTAAAAGGATACTATTTTATGTATTAATTTTATTCTTAAATTTTGGAACGGTTGGACAATTTTTCCCTTAGAATTTTGAAGAGAAATTTGAGTCAAAAGGGGTATTCTGGTAATTTCGCACAATAGGACGAATATAGGAAAATTCAGAATTTGGCATTTTCAATGGGTCAACATGCCCCCAACATTTTGGATCTAAGACTTTCGTGTAAAGCCAATCGAAGAGGCAAAAAACTGAAGATTTCTGTGCAGAAACGTTTCCACAGGCACCATTGTCAAACTTCAGAGCCGACAACTTTCACTCGACACGCGTCCACTGCCTACAATCTCCCACAGTCGTGGATCGAGGCCGCCTCTGCTTGCCAGCCGTCACCCAACACGCGTCCACCGCTGATTCACCTCTCTGTCGCAAATCGAGACCAATCGCGACTGTCGCCCCTGCCCGGCGCTCGCGCTTAAGTGTCCAACAACCATTGGACCCTCTTAGGCGATCACAGTTTCAGATTAAATAGTTGTTCCTGAAGCTGCAACGCGGCCGAATCAAGTCGTCGACCAGTCTGAGCAAGCGCACGCGTTTTCGAGTCTTGCGAGCTCCTCCGAGACAAGATCCCACGCGCTGGAACCTAAGTTGCGCACTCACTCCGCCGCCGCAGAAAGCCCACGCTCCATCGTTGCCGGCACCATCTCCGGTGACTGGAAAAATCCAACTTTCACTTTTAAGGTAAATCTCGTGCCCCGAGTCCATTTTTCAAGGTTTCAGGTCAAAATTCTCACCTGTTTGAAATGTGTAGGCACTTTTAGGTGAGAATTTTTTAGGGGACCCGAGCTTCGACTTCAACGTGTTTCGTGTTATTTCAGGCCAAGGTAAGTGAATGTTTTTCCAGAATAGGTTCACCGTTGTGTGATTAAAGCATGTCGTGATTAAAATTGGATTGAAAGTATGTTCTGTTATAGTTGATACTTCAAAAGCATGTTTGAGTTATGTGACCTTGGTTTGTGAATTTCGAGAAATATATTAGCATGTGATAGTCTGTGAATTTGTATGTGAGATTTGTATGTTTAAAATTTTAGTTCCAAAGTGAAATAAGCATGTGATTGGTTGAGGTGATCCAAAAGGAACCAGACGAGTTAACCCAGAGTCCCAAAAGGGAATTGTAACATTATAGAGCACGAGCAGCAGCTAAGGACTGATGTGTCTTAGTTGTAGCCTGGGATAAGGGAGTTGTCAATTATAGGGCGAGAGGACGATATTTCAAATTGCGATAGTGTGACGATCAGGTGGCAATCCGGTTAGCTTTACCTACCAAGAGTTCGCTTGACCTTTCCCAGGGACCATGTTAACGAGTGAGGGTGGGCTATATCCCACTGCGGAGGGTGCTTGTACTATCTTGTCGCTTGAGTGTTGGAGGTCTGGCGGCAACCAGATTGCTTCAGCTGGCCGAGATGCCCTCTCACTCGCATTGGTTGCTAGGAAATTTTGAGTTTTATTTTTTAGATGGCATCCTATTCATGCTATTATTTAACTGACATGTTCTGTGGATTTCGTACTTGTTTCTCTTATTGAGTTTTCGCGAAGTCACTCGTTTCCATTGTGGATTTCTCCAGGTACCCATAAGGCTGACCGAGGTGGCTGAGATGGAGCTAACGTGACCATGGGCACTGTTCGGGTCTTTTAAACCAATAATTTCGAACATCATTTGATTTTTATTTTAAATTCATGAACTATTTGTCATAGACGCATGTTAGAGTTATTTGTGGTTATTTCACTTAATTCTTTTGAAAGGGTACCCGATTTTTCTTTTTAATTTCCGCACTGATGAACTATTATTTACTTAGTTTGAATTAAAGTCTAGATTTCAAATTTAGCATGTCTCTCAATATGATAATTTGATCATGCATAAGAGGTTAAAGCACAAGGTTGACTTCATGTCGGGTCGGGTCCTTATAGTTGGTATCAGAGCATAGAGTCATTTATTCTGTAGACTGACTTACCTCGTAAGTCAGCTTTCGATCGCTACCAGGTACCTTGATAAGGGTTTGAGTCTAAAAGTCGGGTGATGACACCGTGATTGCATATTAGCGAAGGTTTGACGATTTTGTCCCACTATGGTGAGGCACTGATTCGGGATGAGGAGCAAAAGATTGGTTATTTTATGGCCGGTTTGCATCCTAGTATTTAAGGAGATGTAGATGCGCATGAGCCCTAGACATTTAGAGCATGTGTAACTTTAGCCGTAAAGCTCGACCAGAAATTTAGGCCTAAGGGGATTAAGTTCAAACAAATTGAGAATAGTCAGGGGCAGAAGAGGAAATTTTAGATCACCACGCCATTTGGGTCTTGAGAGCATGGCAAGAAACCCTATGACAAAGCAACCGAGAAGAAACCAATCCAGTACCCACAGAAGTTCAGTCATGGTCAAAAATTTGGGCAGCAGAATCGAGGATATACATAACGTACCTAAAGGGAGTGCAGGGGTTGTGGGAAGAGGCATTCTAGATAGTGGGGTTCAGGGAAAAGAATTTTCTATAAGTGTGGCAAGGAATGCCACCTCGCCAAGTACTGCACTGCTAGCTTTAAGACTCAAATAAATCCAAATATTTTGATGATAACAAACTTAAATTGTTGTATTGACTCTTTTAGTGTTTCAAATATTTTATCTTGTAGATATCGAAAAAGAGGATTACATCGCATCTTAAATCATTCAAATTGGAGTACGAACGACGAAGTTATGAGCAAAACAAGATTGAGGAAAAATGTCCAATTAAAGAAAAACAGGATTTTCCATTATTATTAATCCAAAATCTTTTCTATCTCTCCTATATTGAATCTCAACCATCCATACCTTTTGTCTTAAATGCAATAGCAGTATTTTATTCCATATTCATTAAATCTCATCCATCCACCAATTTTACCCTAAATCAATTGGCCATATTTTAACCTTCCCTCCATTTACATACTCTACGACAATCTCTCAATTTTTTTTTCTCTTCAACAAGCCTCCATATTATCTTCAACAATCTCTCCTACGCAAACGTGTTTGAAACTTTTTGTTGATTTTTTAATTTTGTTGAATATATTTTTTTTTAAAACCGTTTTTTTTTTCATATTACTAATTTTGGTAAAAAAAAACTTGTATTTGCATTTTAAACGCCGTTTTCACTTTAATTTTTTTTTTAATAATAATTAGTTTTTAAATTATGTATTTTGTTTTAAAATATTAGTGAAAAACAGTTTTTTGTTAAAAATAAAGTATTGAAAAATATTTTATTTAAAAAGAGGATATATATTTCAAAAGCTTAATTGTTTCGATCTTATTGCAAATATAGGAGTACATGGGTTTGTTGAGGGTCAATCTACCACTAGACCACCTTTCTTTGATGGAAATTATGCTTGGTAGAAAACTAGAATGAGAATTTATATGTTTTTCATTGATTATAATTGATGGGAGATTGTATTCAAATGTCCAATAGTTCCAATGAAGATAGTTTCTAATAAAGATGAGCCTAAGGATGAAACTGAATTAAACAAGGAAGATAAAAAGAAACTATCAAAAAATTTTCGAGCCATGAATTTCTTGTTTTGTGCTTTATGTCCTAATGAGTTCAATCGAGTTTCTGCATGTAATTCTGCTAAAGAAATATGGGATATGCTCGAAGTAACTCATGAAGAAACAAACCAAGTAAAAGAATAAAAATTAGCATGTTGGTTCATAATTATGAATTGTTCAAAATGAATGTCAATGAAACTATATTTGAAATGTTTACTAAATTTAAAAACATTGTGAATTCTTTGAAAGGATTAGGAAAAATATACACCACATCTGAGAACGTGAGGAAGATCCTTCGATCATTGCCAAAAAGTTGGGAAGCCAAAGTGACGGCAATACAAGAAGCTAAGGATCTCTCAAAACTTCCATTAGAAGAGCTTATTGGATCTCTCATGACACATGAGATAATTATGAAAGGCAATGTGGAAGATGATGTCAAAAAGAAGAAGAGTCTAGCATTAAAGTCTACACAAATCCAAGACGATTCTGATAGTGAAGATGATCTAAACGATGAAGAGTTAATTTGCTTATTTAACTAAAGGTTCAAGAAGCATTTCAGGAAAAGAAATAGTTTCAAGAAGAATAACAATCAAGATAGAAAATGAGAAAAGAGCAATAGAGATTCCATCATTTGCTTTGAGTGCAAAAAACTTGGACATGTGAAGTGGGAGTGTCTTCAAAGAAGGTCATATATGAAGAGAAATAAAAAAGCCATGAAAGTGACGTGGGAGGAAAGTGATGAAAGCGAGTATGAAAGTGAAGTTGAAGTACCTTACTTATGCTATATGGCTTTTGGAGATGAATATGGCGATGAAGATGATGAGGTAATCCTTGAAAATCTTAACTTTGATGAACTTATTTATGCTTATAATGATATTAAAATTGAATTTGAAAGATTAGGATGCAAATACATGTCTCTTAGAAAGAAAATTCTAGGATAGCTCAAGAGAACAATGACTTATTAATTGAGCTAGATAATTTAAATTAGGAAAATGAGACATTAAGGAAAGATTTTAATTTATATGAGTCAAACTTGCATGGTTTAAAAGAGGAGTATAAAATATTAGAAAATAAAAATGAAGATTTATCTTCCACCATTGTTAAATTTACAAATGGCAAAAAGAATTTAGATATCACGATGACAAAGCAACAAAGAATTTTTGACAAAACGGGTTTAGGTTACAAAGCTCACCAAAATCAAAAGAAATTCATAAATTATTTTGTGAAAGAAAGTTCTATTTTAACTATTGTATGTCATGCATGTGGGAAACAAAGTCATAAAGTTTATGCATGTAACTTGAAGAAATCAAATGTCATAAGAGAGTGTAAAAGAGATGGATTTCAAAATTTGTGTTAACTAATCTCGAAGGACCGAAAAAAATTTGGATACCAAAGGTTACATCTTAAGAATAAATTTTTTCAGGTATGTTTAAGATCTATAAAGAATAGGTGGTACTTGGATAGTGGATGTTCAAAACACATGATTGGTGACCACATCAAAATTTACATACCTAGAAAAGAAAGATGGAGGATACGTTACCTTCAGCGACAACAAAAAAGGTAAAATCATTGGCAAAGGTAATATAGGTAATGATTCAAATTTTTTGATTGAAAATGTTTTATTGGTTGATGGTTTAAAACATGATCTATTAAATATAAGTCAATTATGCGATAAAAGGTTATAAGGTAATATTTAGTGATAAAAATTGCTTAATTGATAATTCCTTTGATGGAAAAATTTTATTCGTTGGAAATATAGATAGAAATGACGTTTATATTATTGATCTGAGTGATTGTTCTATGGTTGATAACAAATGTTTATCTGCTTTGCATGATGATTCTTGGCTATGGCATAGAAGATTCGGGCATGCAAGCATGCATTTAATTTCAAATAATTCCAAGAACTTCCTAGTTAGAGGCCTTCCAAAATTAAACTTTGAAAAAGATAAAGTTTGTGATGTCCGTCAAATGGGTAAACAAACTAAGTCATCTTTTAAACCAGAGAAAATAGTTTCTACTTTTAGACCATTACAATTATTACACATGGATCTTTTTGTTCCTGCTAGAGTTGCAAGTCTAAGTGGAAAAAATTATGCTTTTGTCATAGTTGATGATTTTTCAAGATTTACTTGGGTTTTATTTTTATCACATAAGGATGAAACACTAAAATATTTTATCAATTTTTCAAAAAGAATTCAAAATGAAAAAGATTTTATGATTTCAAAAATTAGAAGTGATCATGGAGAAGAATTTGAAAATGCTTTGTTTGAAAAGTTTTGTGAATAAAATGGTATTACTCATGATTTTTCCTCACCAAGAACACCTCACAAAATGGCATTGTAGAAAGAAAAAATCGTTCTTTACAAGAATTAGCTACATCCATGTTAAATGAATATAATTTGCCAAAATATTTTTTTGGCTGAAGCTGTTAATACTGCATCTTATGTAATGAATAGAGTTTTAATAAGACATATTTTGAATAAAACTCCATATGAGCTTTTTAATAAAAAAAACCCCAAATATTAATTATTTCAAAGTTTTTGGTTGCAAATGTTTCATTTTGAAAGATAAAGGGAAGCTTGGAAAGTTTGATTCAAAAACTGACATTGGCATATTTTTAGGATATTCTGCACGTAGTAAAGCTTATAGAGTTTTCAATAAAAGAACTCTTGTAGTTGAAGAATCAATGAATGTTGTATTTGATGAAACACATGTTGCATTTAATAAAGTTTTTGTGAGTGTTGAATCAGAAAAGTCATTCGAAGATCTAACCATCAATGACAAAGATTCAGAAGTAGTAGCAAGGGAAATCAAAAAGAGCCAGAGGCAACCATTCTCCATGATTAGACATTTTCTACTCACCATCCTAAGGAGCTAATTATAGGTGATGTATCTTAAGGGAATTATCTAAGTGTATGCACAACGAGTTTTAAATGAGCATGATGGGAGAGCTAAAGTTCTTTCTTGAACTTCAAATCAAACAACTTGAAGATGAAATTTTCATAAATCAAGAGAAGTACACAAGAGATCTACTCAAAAGGTTTAAACTAGACAATGCAAAAATAGCAAAGACCCCAATGAGTACCACTACAAAGCTTGATAAAGATGATAAAGGTAATAATGTGGATATTAAAGCTTATAGAGGTATGATCGGATCCTTGCTTTACTTAACTGCGAGTAAGCCTGGTATAATGTTTAGTGTATGCATGTGTGCTAGATTTCAATCATGCCTTAAAGAATCACATTTGTATGCAGTGAAACGAATTTTTAAATATTTACTTGGCAATCTCAATTAGGCTTATGGTATCCTAAGAATGCATCTCTAGATTTGATTTCATATTCTGATGTCGATTTTGCTGGTAGTTTAACTGATAGAAAAAGTACTAGTGAAACCTGACATTTCTAAGGTAGCTCACTAGTTTCTTGGTATAGTAAAAAGCAAAATTTTGTTGCATTATCTACTACTGAGGCTGAATACATTGTCGTTGCTAGTTGTTGTTCTTAAGTTTTATGGATGAAACAAGCTTTGCGTGATTTTGGTCTAAATTTGGAACAAATTTCTATATTCTGTGATAACACTAGTTGAATTAATTTAACCAAAAATTCTGTTCAGCACTCTAGGACAAGGCATTTAGATATTCGACATCGTTTTCTTAGATAACATGTGCAAAATGGAAATATTGTCATTAATTACGTTCCTACTGAGAAACAAGTAGCAAATATTTTTACAAAAGCTTTAAATGGAGAAACCTTCTGTAAAAATAGATTTGCACTTGAAATCATTCATATTTAATGATAATTTTATTCTTTTTAATAAAAAAAAAAAAATTTACCATGTTGAATTGAGGGGGAGAAATTTTTTATCATATACTAAATCGAGGGGGAAAAAATATATTTTGTATATTTTTGGTGATAACAAAACAGTGAGAATATTGATGAATTTTAAATGATTATTTAGTAGCTTGTCATCAATAAAAATGGGCGATTGTTAGGTGTAAGGCTTCAAATCAATTCAAATATTTTGATGATAACAAACATAAATTTTTGTACTGACTCTTTTAGTGTTTCAAAGAGTTTATCTTATAGATATCGAAAAGAGGATTACAAACGCATATTGAATCTTTCGAATCGGAGTAGAAATGAGGAAGTTATAAGCAAAACAAGATTGATGAAAAATGTCCAATTAAAGAAAAACGAGATTTTCAATTATTTTCGATTATTAGTAAGCCAAAAATTTTTCCATCTCTCTCCCAACCATCCATACCTTTTATCTTAAATTCAATGACTGTATTTTATTCCATATTCATTAAATCTCATCCATCCACCAATTTTATCCTAAATCAAATGGCCATATTTTAACCTTCTCTCCATTTAAATACTCTACAACAATCTCTTGATTTTTTTTTTCTCTTCAACAAGCCTCCATTGTATCTAATGATAAAAAAAAATGTTATAATTACATCTCACATACTCTTCAATCGACATAGTGCAGTTTTTGTGAGAACGCTTTTACTTTGTGGGTCAACTTGTGTATTTTCCTACAAGAGATAATTTTTTAGTGAAATTTATTTTTGCATTCTTTGGGATTTGTAATAAGATGTGGGATACACCTCGGGTTGTGAAAATTGAATTGGTTTAATCCCGAACCACTGAAAAGGATTGAGTTTCTCTTTAGCCTAGGAAACAGATGGTCGTGTAGGTTTGTTCTCACCCGTAAGAGGATCACCAATAGAATCTCTAAGAAAGAGTCTTGGGGGGTGGAGTGGGGATTTTCCGAACCACTTTAAAACTTTCGGTGTCTTCTTTCTCTTATCTTTTACTTTTTGCAATTTCAATTTCGTATATAATTTTTGTTAGTTTAGAACTTGCTATAGTTTTGATTATTAAGTTTAACAAAGTAGATTATTTTTTTTTTTTTTTAAATAGTGGAAAACCCTATTCACGCCCCTCTAGTGTTGCCTTTTGATCCTACACATCTGAGGATACCTCAAGGAGTTCTGATAGAGCCACAAAGCAAAGAGAGGGTAGAGTTTATGCTACCACATGGCAAGAGGCTGACCAGTCAGCCAACGCAACAAGTACGTTGTCTATCCTTGGACATTTATTGTATGTTTTGATTGACTCTAGTTCTACACATTCCATTATATCTGCATGTTTTGTGATGACTGCTAATTTAGAGATAGAACCATTGGGGTTCGAGTTGGTTATAGCCACTCAAGCGGGAGTGCGTATGTCAGCTTGCAAAAAGGCTAAAGCCTACTAGCTGGATGTCTCTAGTCATACCTTAAGCGTTACACTCATAGTACTACTTGAGTGAGTTTGATATCATTTTGGGGATGGATTGGTTATACGAGTATCACGTGGTGATCAATTGTCGTACCAAAGAGATGACCTTTTATTCCACGTCGGGACTGAGTTTTATGTTCAAGGGACAAAAGATAGAAGATTGTCCTAAATTGATCTCATCCCTAAAAGCAAAGAAATTGTTGAATACTGGAGCTTGGAGATTTCTAGCTTCGATCTCTAGAGGAGATGGTGCCAAGTTGCAAGTAAATGAAGTACGAGTTGTTCGAGAATTCGTTGACGTATTTCCAAAAAACTTACTAGGCTTGCCTCCTCCCCGAGCTGTAGATTTTTTCATCAAGTTGGAGCCATGAACTGTGCCTATCTCTAAAGCACCCTATCGAATGGCCCTGGCTGAGTTAAAAGAGATGAAGGTTCAATTGCAATAACTGATTCATATATGATTCATAAGACAGAGTGTTTCACCTTGAGAAGCACCTGTGTTGTTTGTGAAAAAGAAAGATGGATCCATGCGACTATGTATAGATTACCGAGAACTTAATAAAGTGACGGTTAAAAACAAATATCCATTGCTTAGGATAGATGACCAATTTGATCAACTTCAAGGAGCCTGAATTTTCTCTAAGATTGATTTCGGTCTAGGTATCATCTGTTTAGGATCAGAGTTGGAGATATTCCCAAGACAACCTTTAGGTCTCGCTACGGACATTATGAGTTTGTTGTGATGTCTTTTGGATTGACCAATGCACCAGCTGCGTTCATGGACATGATGGACTGAGTATTCAAAGAATTTTTAAACAAGTTCATGATTGTGTTCATTGACGACATGCTCATCTACTCCAAGTTGAAGTTGGAGCATGAAGATCACTTAAGAATGATTTTGACAACTTTAAGAGAAAATCAGTTGTATGCGAAGTTCTCAAAATGTGAGTTTTGGTTGAACATTGTTGCTTTTCTTGGGCACATTATTTCAAGTAAAGGCATTTATATGGATCTAGTAAAGGTTGAGGCTGTAAGCAGTTGGCGTAGCCCGATGACCGTAGCGGAGGTGAGAAGTTTCCTTGGCCTAGTAGGATACTATAGGAGATTTGTAGAGAATTTCTCCAAGATAGAAGGACCATTGACTAAGATGACCAGAAAGGGGCAAGTTTTTCATTGGATAGATGACTGCGAAAAAAGTTTTTAGGAGTTAAAAGAACGACTCACTACACCACCTGTTTTGTCAGTACCTGAGGGAATAAGTGGATTTGTGGTATACTGTGATGCTTATAAGGAAGGTCTAGGTCTTGTATTGATGCAAAGAGGGAAAGTGATAACCTACACTTCAAGATTATGAGCAAAACTACCCTACCCATGATTTAGAGTTGGTCACGGTCATGTTCGCCTTAAAGATTTGGAGACATTACCTTTATGGAGAAAAGATCTAAATTTTTACTGATCATAAAAGCCTTAAGTACTTCTTTATTCAAAAGGAGTTCAACATGAGACAACGCCATTGGTTGGAGTTTGTAAAGGACTATGACTATGAGATTTTGTATCACCATAGAAAGGCCAATGTAGTGGCAGACGCCTTGAGTAGAAAAGCATCGAGGTCAACAGCCTTGTTAGTGTCTGAGTTACCATTGTAGAGAAAGTTGGATAGGGCTGAAATTGTTTTAGTCAAGGAGGCCACTACAAAACTAGCCAGGTTGACCATTCAGTTCACCCTGAAACAGAGGATCATAGAAACACAGTAGAGTGACCCTGGTTAACTATTCTGTTCGGTAGAGTTCATGCTGAGGAGGGTAGTGATTGGTCAGTAGCTTTTGATGGGGGTTTGCAGTTTTGACAAAGGTTGGTAGTTCCTGTGGAGTTCTGAGTTGATAACCGAGTTATTGATTGAGGCACATAGCTCACCATTTGTATGGCATTCTGGAGGCACTAAAATGTACCAAGATTTGAGGTAGTGTCATTGGTGGAATAACATGAAGAGAGATATAACAACTTTTGTGAGTAAATGCTTGACATGTCAGCAAGTGAAAGCACCTAGGCAGAAACTCGCCGGTTTGTTGCAACCCTTGAGTGTGCCTGAGTGGAAATGGAACAACGTTTCAATGGACTTTGTCACAGGATTTCCTAGGACTCTTAAAGGATACACCATGGTTTGGGTAGTTGTAGACAAACTTACAAAGACTGCTTATTCAATTCAAGAAGCCTTGGACTATTAGTTGAGAAACGGGCAGGGCTGTACTTGGAGCAGATTATGAGATATCATGGCATTCCAGTGAGTATAGTTTCAGATAAAGACACTCGTTTCACACCGCGTTTTGGAAAAGTCTTCAGGAAGATTTGGGCACTACTTGTAAGTTCAGTACCGCTTTCAACCCACAGACAGATGGTCAAACTGAAAGAGTTAATCAAAATCTAGGTACATGTTAAGAACCTTTGTGATTGACTTTCCATGTAGCTGGAATAGATGGTTGTATTTGATGAATTTGCCTACACAAAAAGTTATCAGGCCACAATAGAGATGACACCTTTTTAGGCAATTTTATGGGAAAAAATGTAGGTTAGCTTCTTTCTAGGAGGAGGTGGGCGAGAAAAAGCTGTTGGGTCGTGAGTTATTACAGGTGACAAATGATGTAGTGCAGAAGATTCGAGCTAGAATGCTTACCGCTGAGAATAAACAAAAAAGTTATGTTGATGTTAGAAGAAAAGACTTAAAGTTCGAGGTGGGAGATCATGTATTTTTGAAAGTAGCACCTATGAGGGGTGTTGTGAGATTTGGTTCTAAAGCAAAGTTAAATCTAAGATTTGGGGGTCGTTTGAGATCCTTGAAAGGATAGGAGTAGTCGCCTACGGTTAGCATTGCACCAACTTTTGTCAAAAGTTCATGACGTGTTCCATGTGTCTATGCTGAGACAGTATGTACATGATTCAACACATATTATATATTATGCACCTTTGAGGTTAAATGAAAACTTAGTTTCGAAGAAGAGCCTGTAGAAATTTTGGCAAGAGATAAGAAGGTGTTGAGAAACAAGGAAATCAGTTTCGTGAAAGTGTCGTTGAGGAACCAAGCATTAAGAGAAGAAACTTGGGAATGTGAGGAAGAGCTGCGATCCCACTATCCTGACTTGTTCAAAGTTTAGCAAACTTTCGGGGACGAAATTTCTATAAGTTGGAGTTATGGTAACGACCCTACTTTTCTTTAAAGTAGCAATTAATTTGGATTTAAAAGGATATTATTTTAAGTATTAATTTTATTTTTAAATTTTGGAAGGGCTGGAAAGTTTCGCCCTTGGAAATTTTGAAGAGAAATTGAGTCAAAAGAGGCATTATGGTCAATTTGTACTACATGACGAATTTAGCAAAATGCCAAATTTGGCATTTTGAATGGGTCATCATGCGCTAACATTTTGGATCAAAGAATTTCCTGTAGAGTTAATCAGAGAGGAGAAAAACATAAGATTTATGTGCAGGCACATTTCTCGAGGCACCATCGTCAAACTTCAGAGCCACCAGCCGTCACTGGACATGCGTCAACTGCTTACACGCTCCCACAGTCGTGGATCGAGGTCGCCTTTGCTCACCAGCCATCACCAGACACACCTCTACCGTCGATTCACCTCTCAGTCGAAGATCCTGGCCAATTACGACTACCCGTTCTGCACGCCCTTGCTCGCGCCCACGTGTCCCACAGCCTTGCACCCTCTTACGCGATCACAGCTTCGGGTTGGAGAGTGGTTCCAGACGCTGCAGCACCGCTTGAACCATGCCATTGCCAAGTCCGAGCTAGCGCGTGTGTTTCTGAGCCTCGCCAGCCCCTCCAAGCCGAGATCCCACGTGCCTGAACCTAAGTCGCTACCTGTTGCGCGCTTGCCGGTGAGTTAATCAACGCGCCGCCGCCATCTCTAGTGACCGAAAAAATCAAACTTTATTTTCTAGAGTTAATCTCGTGCCACGAGTCCATTTTTCAAGGTTTCAGGTCCAAATTCTCACCCGTTTGACCTGTAGAGGAACTTTTAGGTGAGGATTCTTTAGGGTACCCGAGCTTTGACTTTAAGGACTATTTCGTGCTATTCCAGGCAAAGGTAAGTGACTGTTTTTCCAGAATAGGTTCACCATAGTGTGATTCAAGCATCTGGTGATTTAAATTGCATTGAAAGTATGTTCTCTGGTAGTTGCTACTCCGAAAGCATGTTTCTGTTGTGTGACCTTGGTTTGTGAATTTCGATAATTATACTAACATGTGATAGTTTGTGAATTTGTATCTGAGATTCGTAAGTTTAAAAATTTAGTTCCAAAGCAAAATGAGCATGTGATTGGTTGAGGTGTTCCAAAAGGAACCAAACGAGTTAACCCTGAGTCCCAAGGGGAATGGTAACATTATAGAACACGAGCACCAGCTGAGGACAGACGTGTCTTAGTTGTAGCCTCGGATAGGGGAATTGCCAAATGTCGGACGAGATAACGATATTCCTCATCGTAGTAGTGTTATGATCGGATGGCAACCCGGTTAGCTTTACCTACCTAGAGTTTGCTTGACCTTTCTTAGGAACCATGTTTAGGAGTGAGGATGAGCGATATCCCACTGCGGAGGGTGCTTGTACTACCCTGCCGTGCGAGTGTTCGAGGTCTAGCGGCAACCAGATTGCTTCGGCTCGCCGAGATGCCCTCATACTAGCATCGGTTGCCAAGAGATTTTGAGTTTTATTTTTGAGATGACACCCTATTCATGCTACTGTTTCACTGACATGTCCTGTGGTTCGCATATTGGTTTCCATTACTGAGTTTCGTGAACTCACCCCTTTCCATTGTGGATTTCTCCAAGTACACATAGGGTTAACCGAGGTGGCTGAGCTGGAGGTAACGTGATCATGGCCACTATTCGAGTCTTTTAAATCGATAATTTCGAACATGATTTGAGTTTTATTTTAACATTAACTATTTGTCATAAAGGCATGTTAAGGTTATTCGTAGTTATTTCACTTAATTATTCATAAAGGGTATCCGATTTTTCTTTTTAAATTATGCACTGACGAACTATTATTTACTTTGTTTGAATTAAAGTCTGGATTTCAAATTTAGCATGTCTCTGAATAAGATAGTTTTATCATGCATAAGAGGTTAAGGCCCGGGGTTGACTTTATGTCAGGTCAGGTCCTTACACTCACAGTCTATTTTGAAACTCCCTCCCACAGAGATGATTTAGGCTAATCTCGTTCATCCAAGTCTCAATCTTTTACCTCTGTTGGTTAGCTTGATTTTAATGTGAATAACCATATTTTTAGACTAAAAAACCCAATCACGTTATTTGAGCCTACTCGAAGTTAGACATGTTCAAGGATGTCTGTATGCGATTATAACAAATGACTAAGAGTGGAAGCAAATAAAATATAAATAGAGCATAGCTCTCGCCATTGTTTCTTTCATTATTCATTGATTTTTTCGTGATGACCAAGTTTTTAGACTAAAAAACCTAATCACATTATTTGAGCCTACACAATAGACATATTAAATCATGTATATACGTGATTATAACAAATCACCATGAGTGGAAGCATATAAAATATAAATAGAGCATACCTCCCTCCATTATTTTTGGTAACCGAATTGAAAGCCAAAACACCAATGGATGGAAAGCTACAACGATCAGCTACACGTCACATCAACAAAGCACTAATGCAAAACTCTTGGATCTTCTACACTCTAACTCTTTCTAACTCAAATGGTGTAGTTTTGCTTTACAAAAAAGTAGGTATATAGACTCAAACTAATCGCAAGAAAAATTAGAAGAGATCTGTAAAAACCTTTATGTATATCTTGATTGATATATTTGGTCTCAATATTTTCTCTACTATTAAGAGAATTATTAAATAAAAATTAACCAAGTATTTAATAAAATAAAACGAATTTACTGGAGATATTCATGGACCACTAAAATGAATTGATGGAAAAGATCAATAAAAAAAAAAAAAAAAAAAAAAAAAAAATATATATATATATATATATATATAACATACATAATATATATGTGTGTGTGTATATATATATATAGCTCTCATAAAAAAATAATATATATATAACATACATAATATATATGTGTGTGTGTATATATATATATATATAGCTCTCAATATTTTCCCAACAGTCTCCCACTTGGTTCATGAACACTTCACCAATCCCAAAATGAAACATAAAACACATGGATTATGATGACAAGTTCTCTAAAATCGAGTATTATCTTCTATATATCATAATGCATTTTATTTCTCAATATAACTCACATAATTTAATGAATAAACCCTATGTCTATTCGATGTCCATACTAAAGTGATATTTTCTCAAGAATAATAATAAAATATGTATGTGCACTAACTGAATGTGAAAATATAGATGAATAAGAGTGTTCGTACAAGTTAAGGCTCTAACTTGCAATTTAAGGCTCTACAAGTTACAACTTTGTAGTTCTTACACAATGGAAAGCTCCAAGGTTTTGTTCGACTCGCAAGCTACTTCCAACTATAGTTAATCCTCGTAGTAAAATCTCAACTATTCGTCTGAATAATGAAAGTTTTCTCCTCTAGAAATTTCAAGTTGAAATAGCTCTAGAAGATTTATGGTCTTTCGTGAATCATATTGACCCAGATGCTACATAACTAGTCAAGTTGCTGGTAACCAATTCTGATCCAGTTTCGAGCTCCACTTAATCAAATGTATCTACTATGTTAAAAACATGAAAAATTGATTTCCTCTTGGCTTCTTAGCTTTATGGCTGAAAATATTCTAAAAAAAATGTTACATTTGTCATCGGCGAAGGAGATCTAGTAATGTTTTCTCTCCATTTTCAATTCATGCAATCTTGCACAACTGATGAAGCTAAAATCGAGTCTCTAGAATATGTGCAAAGGCAATCTCCCTCTAAAGGAATACTTTTCGAAAATTAAGAAGTCAGTTAATGCCTTAACCGCCATTGGGAAACCAATTTCAAAAGATCATATACTCTATATACTTTCTAGCCTTGATTCTGATTATGACTGTATTGTCTCGCTGATAAGTGCAAAGGTAGATTTTGAATCGGTATATCATGTAATGGCTCTTTTACTAACTCATGAGACTCGTTTAGAGTCTAAAAGTGTGAACTCTAATGGTTCACTACCTGTTGAATGTTGCTTCACAAAACTCGGGTATGAACATGAACTATTCGAAGCGTTAAGCTTAAATGTCTATCGAGGAGGTTATAATTAGAATCTTGGTGGACGTGGAGGAAATCAAAATAGAGGTGCTTGATCTAACTAGAATTATAGAGGCAAACTTCATTGTCAATGATGCAATAAATCTGGTCGTACTGATTCTAGATGTTAACACTACTGATCAACTACCAAAGCGACCTATATCTGCAAATCAGGCCATAATGAATCAAACGAATGACTATAATATGCAACAACCTATTTTGCTCCAATGGGATACAATGGAGGTGGAAACTCTCAATACTCGTCCTTATCAGTGAATGTTATGATAGCTCACCCGATGTATAATCAGAACTGCAATTGTTATCCCAATTTGGGAGCAACCAACCACTTGACAAACAATTTAAGGAACTTATCGATGAGCTCATAATATATTGGCAATAATCAAGTACACATGGGAAATGAAGTAGGTTTGAATTTTCTAACCTTGGCTATGGCTCTCTCACTTTAACAAATAAGCATGTGATTCACTTGAATAATTTTCTTCATGTTCCTGCCATCACTAAAACTTATTGAGTGTGAGTCAATTTGCTACTGCAATAATGTATTTTTTTAGTTTCATCCTCAATTTTGCCTTGTGAAGGATCAAACAAATGGTCGGGTGTTGCCTCTTGGGACCCTCTATGAAGGGTTATATCGCAATTAATTTCCTCCATGTGTTTCATCTATTTTTAAACATGTTTCTAGCTATTCTTCTCATGTTTCATTGAACACTACTCGTGATTTACCTTTTTGTATGCACTCAACTACTGATGCTTTTACTCTTGTTACGTGGCATCAAAGATTGGGACACCCTACATTTCAAACTGCGTTATGTTTTATAACTGTTTATGCCTTCTCAATTGAATAAACGCAGTACATTGAGTTTTGGTAATGCGTGTGCTAGTGGGAAACATCATGCCTTTCCATATTCTAATTCACTTACTATTCATACTCGTCCACTACAATTCATTACTATAGATCTTTCGGGTCCTACTTCTGTTACTTCTAGAAATGGTTTTTGTTATTATATGAGTTGTGTTAATGCATACCCACGTTATACATGGATATACTTTATGAATTCTAAATATGAGGCAACATCTACTTTCATCAATTTCATAACTTTCATTGAAAATTTGTTAGAAACTTCTATACTTCGAGTTCAAACAGATGGGGGAAGTGAATTTAATCCTCTAATCTCTTATTTTAAAACACGTGAGATTACCTATAGACTTACATGTTCATACACGTCTAAAAAATGGCATAGTTGAAACAAAACATAGACACATTGTTGATATTAGTCTTACCCTATTATCTCATGATTCTCTTCCTCTTATATTTTAGGATGATGCTTTCTCGTCTAGTGTTTATCTAATCAAAGATTACCAACTCCAAAACTTCAGACCATATAATTCACATAAATATTATTATCGATTGAAATCGTGTACATTTTTGGGCTATAGCAATTTACACAAAAGATACAAGTGTCTGGTTGAAGATGGGAGACTATTTATCCCAGGCAGTGTTCTATTTGATGAGAAATCATTTTCTTGTGCTCAGAAGAAAGAAACTTCTAATCCAATCGTGGGTTCATTTATAAAATCATTGTCTATACCCATTACTTCAACTATACCTATTTCTGTTGAATCAATGATACCCATATCCCAATCACTGAATTCAAATGATGGAACCTCCATTGTATTAACACCAAGTACTGAGCCTAGTTCTTGTATCTACTTAGAGGATAATTTGATAATAGAACATCCTCTTATAATGACACAAAGTGATGAGATGGTTCTTGTATCTCATGAGGACTCTCCAAATGTATCTTTGGATTGCAGAGAGGTTGCTCCGATTGTCAAAAACCATTCTATGGTTACGAGAGAAAGAAAGGTATTTTTAAACCCAAAGTGCTTCTTGCAATGAAAACATATGTTCATGAAGAACCATCAAACGTCAAAGAGGCTTTGAAATTTGAGCATTGAAAATAGGCTATACAAAATGAATATGATGCTCTTATGCTAAATAAAACATGGTCTCTTGTTTCTCTAGGGTCTCAGAAAGTAGTTGGGTGTAAATGAGTTTTCAAAATAAAATTTCATTTAGATTTATCTGTCTACCGGTATAAAACAAGATTGGTAGCCAAAGGATTCCATCAAACTCCGGACATTGATTCTTTTGAAACATTGAGTCCTGTAGTAAAGCCTATTACAATTTGTGTGTTACTCACAATGGCACTGAAGAATAACTGGAATATTCGACAAATAGGCATCAATAATGCATTTTTTTTACAAGGAGTTTTGACTTAATCAATATATATGGAACAACTAGATGGTTTTGTGATTGGAGAGTTTAAAAGTCCTTGTTTGTAAACTTCATAAGGTTCCATATGGTTTAAAGCAAGCCCCAAGAGCATGGTTTGATTGATTGACGAGTTTTTTGAAAACAAAAAGTTTTGTGCACTCCAGGGTTGATATGTCTCTACTATATCAACATACATCTACAACTTGTTGTTATATTCTAGTTTATGTTGATGATATTCTTATTATGGGAAATTCTAATCATATGATGATATCTTTTCTTATCTTTATGTTGCATACTACTTTTGCTCGGAAGGACTTAGGAACATTGAACTACTTCCTTGGTATTGAAGTGACATATCTATCAGGAGGAGTTATGTTCTTATCTCAGACTAAGTATATTAGAGATTTGTTACCCAGGGCCAATATAGAGGATTTGAAATCTATGTCCACTCCGATGCTTAGTGGACCTCTACCTTTTGTTTTCAAAAAACTCATCAGTCGACCAACCATGCTCTTGAGGCTTGCTTCAAACCATATAGAGCCTTTGGTGTGTGTTCTTTTAATTGCAAATTAGTTTCTTGTTTTACAAGCAATAAAATATAAGCTATTGAGTTACTATGTTCCGCTTGTGTTCAACAAATACGAAAAATATTCTAATTGCTTCTACTATTCTTATCCTTTATTTTCTTAATACCGACCCTTCTTCCCGATTTCATTGAACTCCATAACCAAACAACAATTTTAAATCATACCAACTATATTAGTACTAAAACGTTTTGACTTTAGATTCGTGTACGAGGGCCGGTTTTCTCTCTGGTTTCCCCAAGTGGTCTCCTTAGGAAAGCTTGTGCAGGGTGGGTTCTGGTCCTTCGCTTGAAGACGGAAGTCGCGAGAGCTGAGGTCGAGTCAGGGTGAGGAGTTCTGCGCTAGAGCTCGGGTCAGGGGCTGTCGAGCTCCCTTGGAGGGGAGAGGTTTCGTCGGGAGCAGGGGTTATGATGGACGGATCAATACAACAACAGATGGAAAGTATGAAACTATCAGAGGAAGAGAAGGAATGCAGGCTGGAGGTTGAAGACAACGAGATTGATGCAGCTAACCGTAACCTGAGAAACTCTGCGTTCTGCAAACTATTAACTAATAGGGCCATCAATGTAGAGATGTTCAAGGCTGTGATGGCAAAGATTTGGGAGACAACTCAAGATGTGGAATTCGACCCGTGGGGAAGGAACCTGTTCCATTGTCATTTCAAATCTCAAGCCGACAAGCTCAGGGTGATGGAGGGGGGCCCGTGGATTTTTGACAAGGGGCTGGTGGTCTTCGAAGAATCAATGGGGGAGACCTCACCGGAGGAAATGGAATTCAGGTACGCACCTTTTTGGGTTCAAATCAAAAAGCTTCCCCCTCTCTGTTTCACTGTTTATTATGCCCGTCTGTTGGGAAATAGGATTGGGAAGTTCATGGAAGTGGATGTTGATGAGAGAGGGAAGTGTAGGGGAAATGTTTTAAGGATTAAGGTTAGCATAGATGTCCTGAAACCTCTAAAACGAGGAATGCTTATCAAAGTTGGATCTATGAGGGAAGATCAATGGGTTGCTTTCTCCTATGAAAAGCTCCCAGAGATGTGCTACGGATGTGGAAGGATTGGTCATAACCTGAGATTCTGCAAAGAAAAGTGCGATTTAGGAGCAGGGGAAGGTGATCTGAGATATGGCGAATGGATTAAAGCTTCATGGCCGGTTGGGGATACTAAAACGAATCAGGCTAATCCTAACAAAGGCTTACCAACAAAGGAGAACAGCCAGGGAAGAACTGGTTTTAGAAAAGAGGAACGACGGGAAGAGGAAAGGAATCTTGAGAATAAGCAAGGGGGGGGCTGGTGGTAGCCACAAAGAAGTTACTAAGACAGGGCCAAAGGAGAGGGGTGACCAAGAAGGGGGAAGAATAATCTCAGAAGGCCAGAAGTCTGCAACCGAAATCAGATTAGAATTTGAGGAAGAAAGAGGAGTCCGAGAGTTCAACGACGATGTCAATTTCCGGCAACTCAGGGAAGGAGAAAAGGAGGTGGGAAAGAGGACGACTGGTTTTGCAAAAACCCAACGGTCCATAGGGGAGTCCGAGGAGTCGCTGTCTGAAGCAGATGAAGGTGTACGAAGTCAGATCAGCACAGTGAGTGCTGGGCGGGCTAGGGCAGAACGGCTAGAAGCGGGAAACAAGAAGCAAGGAGGAGAATTTCGGCTGGGCTGGTTTACGAATGAAAAGCAAACCAAAGTGGAATCAATTGTTTGGGCTGGGCCGAAGATTAAAGCTAGGGAGGATTGGATAAAGGAAACGGACTGGGGAATGACAGAAGTTAATTTGGGCTCTAAAAAAGAAAGCAGGGATCCAGAAAGGCTGTTTGGCGAGGGAACCATTGGGCTGGAAATGGAAAAAGACAAGGGTCTGGCCTGTTTAGAAGATGTGGGTGGAAAAAATATTAGTGGGCTTGGAGATGCTGTAGCGGGTTTCAAGAATGAAAATTCTGGTCAAAGGTTAGCTTATGGGCCAGATCCTATAAGTTTACAGAATCAAAATATTATTTTCGAAGGGCCTTGTGACTGGAACAATGAACCGACCGAAAGTAAAGAAGGGGAGGGAACCCAGTCGAACCCGAGCCAGAATGCAAGACTTGTAAAGTGGAAAAGAAGAGCTAGGGAGAAGAAAGAGTCCATAATAAGAGACAGAGAAGATAAAAGGGAATTAGAAAAAGCTGGCCTGGAGAAACGGAAAATGGAAGATCTGAATGGGGTGTCCGAGGCAAACTATGTGAAGAAGGCAAAGACTATTTACACTAAGGAAGTTAGTGGGATATCGGCGGAGGCTGTAAAC
>JBBMEG010025116.1:0-24450 GCA_037832605.1 Cyclanthera cordifolia | reverse complement strand
TATAGCAATGGCAAATATAAAATAAATGGAGTAAAGAGAAAAGCAATAACACAAAGATCTTACGTGGTTCGGACGAATCCTACATCCACGGGCGAAGACGACAATAAATATTCCACTAGAGTTCCAAAAATGGAGATTACAACGGAGCACACTCAACACTCATCAAAATCTCCAACACACCCAAAATATTGAACTCACCAAAATTAATTTCTAAATGCAATTAGAAATTAATAATTTAGAAAATAGAATTTAGTAAATTCTATTAATTTTGCTGTATGAATTTTATACATACATATGTATGTATTTATACAAAAGGGTGAGGGAGAATTTAAGAAATTTCCCGATGTGGGAAAAATTTTGCAGCACAAACACCTTCAATGTCTTAAGCCTCACTCAATCAATCTCCTTTATGCTTCATCAAACTCCCTCATGCTCGTATTATTTCATAATCCGAAGTCAGGAAGGCATACACTAACCTGCCCATCCCTACCGTACAATTTCCTTTTGCCGTCCCAGCATTCTGCATGTTAGCGACAAGCAGCTGATACGCAACTCGACCCCATGGGTAGCTGTTGAACATATCCAAGTCGTCGACCATCAGGATGTGCTCTTCCTTGATAGCAACTCCGTCTTGCTTTGGTAGAAGGAAGCATTCAAATCAATATAGGAGGGACAACTTCAGCATGTCCTCCTCTAGAGGCCGCTTGTTAACTTTAAACGCCATGTTTGTCATGTTCCGTCGCACAATCTCGTCATCCTCAAAGCGCCTCAATCTCCCTTCACCCTTGATCAAAGACTTCTCAATCTTCATTATGGGACTGCAATTTAGTCCAGTAATAAGTCATAACTTCTTTATACTGAACGACATGTATTTGCTATCTATTTTAAACGTCAACTGAAGACCAATACTAGGTAAGTTAAGCCCAAAATGAAAACAAATAAGGCCTAGTAGGCTTTTATAGTCAAAAGAAGTGACCCAGTTTACCAAACTGAGGCCCAAACAAAAAGAACCGAACCAAGAGAGTATTAAACCAAACCGTTTTTATAGCATTGAACCAGAAGCTTGAATCGACTTTGCTTGAACCGTTTGAGAGCGAACGGCTGTGATGGAAGTGGTGGGTTTCGCGAACGGCTACGATCTTGCCACCATTTTCTTCGCTGTCGGTTTGTTCCTTGCATGACCTCCACGTATTTTGCACTACAACTTCATGAACAAAACCCTCACTTTACACTGTTCTCTTCATTTTTGTCGTTTCTCCTTCGTCGTTTAGAGATGAACGAAGTTCTGGCGATTTCTTCGCCAGAATTTCGTTCTTCTCAAGCATGCTTCGATGATTTAAACTTGGATGAGAACGATTCTGATGATTCTTCATCAGAATCATCAAGTCTGACTTATCAAGTATTGATTCAACCTTTGATCAGAAGCGTTGACTTTGAAATCCTAATAAAGAAGTAAGTTCTACCTTTGTTTCTTGTTTATTTTTCTCTGCTTTTCTATTTTCCTTGTAAATACATATGAGTCTAAGAGAAAATAAAAGAGAGATTAAAGTGTAAGAGAAATAACAGAGAAATTTACGTGGTTTGGCCAATCTAGCCTACATCCACGGAGAACTCCAGGTATCGTCTTATATTTCGGTTCATCCTTTCTTTCATACATACATATGTATATTCTACTCATCTATATGTAAAAAACATATGTTCATATTTATACAAGCTATAAGTAGTGTCATAAGAGGTTAGAACCGTTAGGTGGTTAGAAGAGCTTTTTGCGATAATCGATTCAAAAAAAAAAATTTATTTGTTGTTGTTTTAGCGGTTGGTAGTTTAGGGGTAACAAACTTTGAACATAATTGTTCAACTCCTCGAGTGAGTTGAGCAAAAATATTTAATTCACATAACATCAACTCTGAAACTTCTTAGCCTTGAATTGGCGTTGGATCAGATGCAACAAGAATTGTGATGATGCTTCTTTAAAGGTAACTTTTTTTTCTTATGTTGGTTATTAGGATGTTGATTACAAAAAAAACGTATGAATTTATTTTTCATAAGAATAAAAAGTCCAATAAGTTGGGGGTATTTTGGACAAAGCAAATCAATTTAATTTGGTAATAAAAATTGTATACATAAATTTAAAAGTTTCAAAAATAGTAAACATTCTCTGAATTATTTTTCGATATTTAGACATTTTCTTAGTTATTCCTTTTATAATTTCTTATAAAATCTTAATAGACATTTTTATATTTGTTCTCTTTAATAAAATTGTTTTCCAACATCTTCGTGAAGGTAGCTACACACCTCTCGAGATTTGAAAGTTTCCTTTTTTAAACAAAATATTTTTGGTAAGTACTTTCATAAATCATAATTCATTACATACTTCTTTTAGTTCAAATTATAGGTGGACATATTTCATTAGAAACTATAGACTAAGGTTTCAACAATGTACCTTGTTTAGTAGCATTTAAAAAGAATTAACATGTAGTCCAAAGTTGTAAAATTGTCCATTAAATTCTGTTGGTGCAATTTGAAATTTTTTTTTTTGAAAATTTTGGCTGCGTTAGACAGAGTTGACTAGAAAATTGAAGTCTTTTTTCTTATTTTATTTTAGTGTAAATTATAAATTTAGTTATTTACTCCATATGATTTAAAAATATAAAATCTCTATGATTCCAAAAAATATTTAATTTAATTTTTATAAGTTGGATAAATATAGAATTTAGTTTATATATGATTTGAAAAAAATAGAATTTATTGTTTATGATTAGCTAAAATCTAAAAAATAGTTCATGGTATTAGTAAATCATAAACGAATTAATGCGTAATGTAACTTTTGATATATGAAATGATGCAATTTTTTGCTCCGTTATCCACTCGCACTCTCACCATTAAACAAAAAATTCTACGTATTTTATTCACCAACAATTACGATCTATACAAACTATTTTTTAAAAATTTTATCGAATTTTAGAGATTAAATTTTAGATTTTGAAACCAATACACTCTAACTTTATTGAACCAAATTTCTATAATACCTTTATTTTAAGAAATAAAAAATCAGAAAGAAAAAAAAAAACTAATATGACCAAGTCAAAATCCACTTTATTTTTCTTTAAAAAAAAAAAAAAATCTACTTAATTTCTTATTGAACTTAAAAAATGGCGAGTATATGAGGACTTTTCACAGACCATTTAGCTTGAAAATATTCACATCCCTGCGTAATGGCCTTTCTTTATTGCATTCTTCTTCTTCTTCTTTCGTTCCTTATTGGTTTACCAATTTGTTCAACTGCTCAGCCACACTCCCAAAATGTAAGCTTAGGTTCATATCTCACTGCAACTGAACACAACGATTCCTACTGGTCCTCCCAATCTGGTGACTTTGCTTTTGGGTTTCGATCGTTGGGAAGTTCTAAAGGTTTTCTGTTAGCCATTTGGTTCAACAAAATCCCCCAAAAAACAGTGGTTTGGTCTGCAAATCGCGATAACTCGGCGCCCAACGGATCCACAATTCAACTCACTAGCCATGGCCAGCTCCTGCTCAATGACCCAACAGGCAATCAAATATGGAAGGCAAGTTCCTCCGACTACTCAGCCGCCGCCTATGCTGCCATGCTCGACACCGGCAACTTTGTGTTGGCTGCCAATCACTCCGATTTCATCCTGTGGCAAAGCTTCGACGAGCCGACGGATACCATTTTACCATCGCAAACTATGAAAGAGGGTCGAAATCTTGTTGCTCCTCATTCGGAAACGAATTACAAAAGTGGAAGGTTTCAACTTTGGATGCAAACTGATGGGAATCTCGTGCTTTACCCAAGACAATACCCTTTGGATATATATAGTCACGCTTATTGGGCAAGTAATACCGTTGGCTCTGAATCTCAACTTGTTTTCAATCTCTCTGGTTTTATTTATCTCGGGTCAAAGAATAATACCATAATCAAATCTGTGTTGCAGCCAATTTCCCTTTTAACTACTTCTTATTCTTACCTCCGGGCGATCATTGAGCATGATGGGGTTTTTAGGCTATATTCTTACCCTGTTACAGATAATTCGTCATCTTTGCCTTATGATTGGTCTCCAGTTTTACAATTGCCAGAAAACATTGATATATGTACTGTCAAGGATCGTACAGACAATGGATTTTGTGGACTTAATAGCTACTGTAAGCTTGGGGAAGACCAGAGGCCTTCTTGCCATTGTCTACCAGACTATGACTTTGTTGATTCAACTGATGAGCTAAAGGGTTGTAAACCCACTTTTATTTCACAGAGTTGTGATGAATCCTTTCCTGAAACTCAAAATTTCCAATTTGTTACACTGGATTATCTACGTTTTCCTGGCGATGGTTCTGATTATGGCCTTTACACATCAGTAAATGAGGCTTGGTGTAAGGGATACTGTCTGGCCGATTGTTTTTGTGCGGTTGCCATGTACAGATCAACTGGGCATTGTTGGAAGAAAAAGTTTCCGCTTTCTTTTGGAAGATTCGATATCGATTTTGGCGCAAAAGCTCTTATCAAAATCAGGAAACCAAACTCAACTTTCACACCCAATAACCATCTTGTGAACAAACAAATCAACAAAGTTAGAATACTCATTGGATCAGTTCTTTTAGGAAGCTCTGTATTTCTAAACTTCATCTTATTCATACTCACTTTATTCATTGCCTTTCAATTTAACAAAACCAAATCAAAGACAATTCAAGCAGACCCTTTAACTTTAGGTGTGAACTTGAGGATTTTCACCTATGAAGAGCTCAACAAAGCAACTGGTGGATTCATTGAGCAATTAGGCCGTGGTTCTTTTGCAACTGTTTATAAAGGCATTATTGATTCCGAGGAAAACAACTTGGTGGCTATCAAAAAGTTGGAGAACATGGTGCAAGAGGGAGACCAAGAATTTAAAGCAGAAGTGAGTGCGATTGCTCGAACAAACCACAAGAATTTAGTTCGATTGCTTGGTTTCTGCAACGAAGGAGAACACAAAATGCTGGTATATGAATTCATGCCTAATGGGACTCTTGCGGATTACATTTTTGGGACATCAAAACCAAATTGGTATGATAGGATTCCCCTAGTCTTGGGGATTGCCAGAGGCCTAAGTTATCTGCACGAAGAGTGCAGTACTCAAACCATTCATTGTGATATTAAGCCTCAAAACATCCTTTTAGACGACTCTTTTACCGCACAGATAGCAGACTTCGGTTTGGCCAAACTGTTGAGAAAAGATCAAACACGAACCTTGACTGCAATCAGAGGAACCAAAGGGTATGTAGCTCCAGAATGGTTTAGAAGTCTACCTATTACAACCAAGGTTGATGTTTACAGTTTTGGGATATTGTTGTTGGAGATAATATGTTGTAGAAAGAGCTTTGATGAGAAATTAGAGTGTGAAGATAAAATGGTTCTGGCAGATTGGACATACGATTGCTTCAAAGAGAGGAAAGTGGAGATGTTGGTAGAAAATGATAGGGAGGCAAATGTAGACATGAAGAGGGTGATGAACTTTGTGATGGTTGCAATTTGGTGCATTCAAGAGGAACCTTCCCTCAGACCCACCATGAAAAAAGTTGTACAGATGCTGGAAGGTGCTATTCAAGTCTCATTTCCGCCCGATCCATCTTCCTTCTTTAGCGAAATTCCCTGACAATCTCCTTTTTAATAATTTACTTCCTTACATTATTTTTTGAGTAAAACTTGGGTACTTCTTTCCTGATATCTAGTATATACCTCTTGTTTGTGCTGCTCAATTAAATTCCCACATCAGAAATATTTTGATTTCATTCTCACCCTTTCAGTATATATATACATATATACTTTCTTTTAATTACATGACAAGAATTCAATTGCATTTAGAAATTAATTTTGGTGACTTCAATCTTTGAGTGTATTGGAGATTTTGGGGAGTACTGAGTGCGCTCCATTGTATCCTCCATTTTGGAACTCTAGTCATTCAAACCACGTAAGATCTTTGTGTTATTGTTCTTTTTTCTTTACTCCATTTATTTATATTTGTCATTGCCATAATATTAAGTCTAGTTTATTTCGCTGCATCAATATCAAGTGTTATATGTTTGATCCAGTAAATATTTGTTAACAAGTGGTATTAGAGCAAGTTTATTAGATCTTATTTTTTAGCGTTTCGTTTGGTTGATATATTTCATTATGGAAATTGTGAAACATTGCTCTTTGATCACAATACTAGATTTTCATTATGGCCCGCTAAAATGCGGGCTATACTTACCCAAATGGATTTAAAAGAAGTTTTATTAAGGATTACTAAATTAATATATCTTTATTTGTCGAATGAAATTTTGCAAGATGTTTTGAAATAGAAATCAACTGCTGGTTTATGGTTAAAGTTAGAACAAATTTGTATTAACTACAAATTTGCATTTGAAGTAGCGATTATTTTCTTATCATATGGACGAAGGATCATTCTTAGACAACCATTTAGTTGGTTTTAAAGAAATTACCTCCGATTTATAAGTTATGAAAATTAGCTATGAAGATTAAGATTTGGCATTAATTTTATTGTGTTCTCTACCTCCCTCGTATTCAAATTTTAGAGATACGATATTATATAGTCGTGATGCTCTCACTTTGAATCACTACAAGAATGAAGACCTAAGGCGACAGAAGATTCCGTCGCCTTAGGTATACAATTCCGTCGCCTAAGCCTACAACGGCGGAAGAATTTCCGTCGCTAGCTACGGTCGCCTTAACCTCGTCACCTTAACATAAAGCGGCGAAGTATCTGTTTCGTAGCAGTAGAGCCACAATAGGCGACAGAAGACTAATTGTGGCCTCATACCACTTTAAGACGACGAAAGTTCCTTCGTCGCCTTAGGTGCTTTCTACCAAAGGCGACAGAGCTTTGTATCGTCGCCTGAAACTTCAAAGGCGACGGAGGAGCGTCCGTCGCCTTAGGTTCTGTTTTTTTTTGTGTGCTAATTTTGGTTTGTTTTTTTAATGCTTTTTAATTTGCATTTGAAGATATATAATAAACACACTTAGAAATATAAATGAAAATAACATCTTGAAAGATGTAATGAAATAAATATGAAAATGAATACAAAGTCAATTTCTGACTTGTTAGGTTGTGCTACAACACTAAACCCTAAATAATAAAATTAAAACTCCAACACAAATTTATTAATTGCTTCAATTCTTAATTAAATTTTAAGAAGATTAAATTCAAATTATTAGTCAAGGAAATCATACAAATCCCTTCTCCAAATTTGATCTAGCACAAAAGGAAAAAAAAAAAAAACTATGTTTTTTCCCTTGTCCACCAATTGTTTAACAAAAAATACCCATCAAATAGTCAACAACCTTTAACAATTCTCAAAATCCACCCGTTCAATCAGAAAAGGACATAACAAATTACTAACATTTCAAAGAAATTTAGGTTAAAGCAGCAAAAACAATCACAAAAGAAAAGAAAAATTGTGCGGAACTACGACGACGAAGGCACGTTTCGTCGTCGTAGCCTCGCCGTTTTTCAGCAAAACGTCAACCTTGAAGCGACGGATGACGGGCTGCGTCGCCTTAACTCACATGATAAGGCGACGGAAGACAAGATCCGTCGCCGTAGTCTCTGGCTAAGGTAACAGAATACCTTTTTCGTCGCCTTACGTTGACAGACAACACATTGTGGGCTAAAGTTGAGTGGCTACGACGACGAATATGGGATTTTGTCGCCTTATACAAGGCTACGACGACAAAGCTTGTCGTTCGTCGCCTTAGTTCACCTAAGGCGACGGGGTAGACGTCCGTCGCCTTAGCTTCTGTCGCCTAAAGCTATTTTTCTTGTAGTGAATGAAGTATATGATAATTTGTTCAACAAAGAGAAAATTAAACATATTTCTGGTGGAGCTGAGAGTTTTGGAGAATGGTTAGTAGTTCGGAGAAGAACACAAGAGAAGAAAATTGATAGTGATCAGAGAAATCAATCAAAATCCAGAAATAAAAATAAAACTTGCAATTATTGTAAGAAGAAAGGCTATATTATTTCTGAATGCTACAAGTTACAAAATAAAAACAAGAGAACTCCTGCATTTCAAAATGGAAAGCAACCAAAATGCTCTGGTCAAGCTAGTGTTGTTGAAAATGTTCACAGTGACAGTGAACTCTTAATTGCTTCTAACAACAATTTAAAATCTGACGATTGAATTCTTGATTCAGGATGTTCATTTCATATGTGTCCCATTAGGGATTGGTTTTCAAGATATGATTCAACATCTTATGGTACAATATTGATGAGAAATAATTCTTCATATAAGATAGTTGGTATTGGAACCATCAGAATCAAGATGTTTGATGGAGTTGTTAGAACACTTTCTGATGTGAGACACATTCCTGATTAAGAGAGAAGTTTGATCTCTTTGAGTACTCTTACTTCAAAAGGGTACAAGTTCACTAGTGAAGGTGGATCTGTAAGTGTCAGTAAAGGTAGCTTGATGATTATGAAAGGTCAGAAAAATGCTTTATGTATTACAGGGTTCTACAGTTCTTGGTGATATAACAATTTCTACACCTTCGTTATCTGACAATGATATTACTCGACTTTCGCATATGCGTCTTTGGAATATGAGTGAAAATGGAATGATATTCGAGTTAAGAAAAAGATGCCTTCTTGATGGACATGAAGTTATTGAGAGCACTGTGTTTTTGGAAAGAAAAAACGTGTTAAATTCTCAAAAGATGTCCGTAGTAGAAAGGGAACACTTGATTATATACACTCTGATCTTTGAGGTTCAGCTAAAGTACCTTTTAAAGGTGGAACATTTTATATACTCAACATTATTGATGACTTTCTAGAAAAGTTTGTGTATTTTTCTTGAAGAAAAAGACAGATGTGTTTTCTATATTTAAAGATTTTGGAAGACCATGATTGAAAGACAGACAGGGCGTCAGATAAAATATCTTCGTATAAATAATAGTTTGGAGTTTTGTTATAGTCAATTTAATTCCTTTTGCAAGTCACAAGAAATTGTTAGACACTTAACCGTTCGTCATACCCCATAGAAAAATAGAGTAGCAGAGAGGATGAATTAGACTTTGATTAGTAAGGTGCGTTGTATGTTATCTAATGCAGACTTACCTAAATCCTTCTGGGTTGAAGCTGTTTCTTTAGCATGTCATATTGTCAATCATTTTCCACATATTTCTCTCCAGAAAAAGACACCACAAGAAGTATGGTATAGAACTTCAGCCAATTATTCAGATTTGGAGATATTCGGTTGTCCAGCTTATGCTCACGTTAATGATGGTAAACTTAAACCCGAGATCTTTGAAACCTATTTTTATAGGTTACAAGCCTGAAGTTAAAGGATATAAGTTATGGTGTTCTGAGGCTAAAAAGGTTGTTATTTGTAGAGATGTGATATTTGATGAATCTTCCATGTTGAGTGGACAATCTTCTAAAATACAGATAAAATTCAACAGAGTTCGTCTGTGCAAATGGAGTTTGGGTTAAAGTCATCTTGTAAACCTGATCAAGATGTTGCTTCTACTTCTGGTATTTCTTCATCAGGTGCTTCTTCTAAGTTGCCTTAAGGCGCTGATACTGATTCATTTTTGAAAAGACCAACACAATCTTCTATTGTTAAAGATAAACCTAGAAGAGAAATTAAACCTCCACAGAGATATGCATAGATTTGGTAGCTTATGCTTTAAATGTTGTCGAAGACATTGATTCAAGTGAAGAATCGTCTACATTTTAAGAGGCTGTAAGTTGTAACAACTTCGATAAATGAATGATTGCAATGCAAGAAGAAATTAGGCCTCTACATAAAAATAGTACATGAGATCTTGTGAAGCTTCCTCAAATTAAGAAAGTCGTTAGTTGCAAATAGGTTTTTTAAAAAAAGAGAAGGTGCTTCTAGAGTTGAGAAAGCCAAATATAAAGCGAGGTTAGTTGCTAAAGGCTTCAGTCAAATCCTCTGTGTTGAGTATACTGATGTACTTTCTTCTGTTATGAAACATAGCTCTATTCATGCTTTACTTCGCATGTAGCTATTCATGATATAAAACTTGAGCAGTTAGATGTAAAAATTGCATTTTACATGGAGAACTTGAAGAAAAAATTTATATGCCTCAGCTAAAGGGTTTTACAGTTTTAGAAAAAGGAGAACTATGTATGTTTATTGAAGAAGTCTTTGTATGGCCTGAAACAGTCTCCAAGACAATGGAACAAAAAATTTGATTCTTTTATGACTACACATGATTTCAAGAGAAGTAGTTACGCTAGTTGTGTTTACTTTAAGAGAAATTATGATGAATCATTTGTGAATCTTCTCTTATATGTTGATGATATGTTGATAACTGCTAAAGATATAAGAGTAATTAGACAAGTCAAAACAGAGCTTAGTGAAGAGTTTGATATGAAAGACTTGGGAGCAGCAAAAAAACTTATGGGTAAGAAATTTGTTAGAGACTAGAAAAGCGAGAAAACTTTATTTGAGTCAGAAGGAATATATACAGAAAGTTCTGTCCAGATTTAACATGCATCATGCTAAGTAGTTAGTACTCTGTTAGCCTCGCATTTTAGACTCTCATCTGCTTTGCCTCCACAGTCAGATGATGAGGTTGATTATATGTCTCGACTTCCTTATTTCAGTACAGTTGATTCTCTAGTGTATGCAATAGTTTGTACCCGTCTTGATTTAGCCTACGCAGTCAGTGCAATTAGTAGGGTTTTGAGCAATCCAGGTAAAGAACACTGAAAAACAGTTCAGTGGATATTGAGATAATTACGAGGTACAGTTGATATTTGTTTGCATTTTAAGAGAACTAGAGATGGTGTCATTAGTTATGTGGATTCTGATTATGCTGTAGATCTTGATAAAAGATCTCTTACTGGATATGTATTTACAGTTGGTGGTTATGGTATTTCTTGAAAAGCTATTTTGCAGAATACGATTGCTCTATCTACAACATAAGCTGAGTATATGACTATTATTGAGGCTTGTAAAGAAGCTATATGGTTGAGGGGACTGTTTGGTGAACTTAGTGAAAACTTACAGATTTCTACCGTCTTTTGTGACAGTTAGAGTGCTATCTTCCAGCTTACAAAAAATCAAATGTTTCATGAGAAGAAAAAATACATTGATATTCGATACCATTTTGTACGTGAGGTAAATTGCTCGAGGTGATATTTTTGTGAGCAAGATTAGTACCATTGGCTAAATCTCTTCCATTAAACAAATTCAAGCATTGCTTAAGTTTGGTTGGTATTTGTAGTTTGTGAACAATTCAAGATTGGCGAAGACAACTGAAGTTTTTCATTTGGCGTTCAGATCAATTTTGCATCAAGATGGAGATTTGTTTGTGCTGCTCAATTTGTTTGTGTCTCATTTCCGCCCGATCCATCTTCCTTATTTAGCACAATTCCATGACAATCTCCTTTTAATAATTTACTTCCTTACATTATTTTTTGAGTAAAACTTGGGCACTTCCTTTTAAATATCTAGTATATACCTCATGTTTGTACTGCTCAATTAAATTCCCACATCAGGAATATTTTGATTTCATCCTCACACTTTTAGTATATATATAAATATATACTTTGCTTTCAATTATACAGCAAGAATTCAAATAGAATTCTAAATTCTATTTTCTAAATTATTTTATATTAATTT
Organism: Cyclanthera cordifolia; assembly: GCA_037832605.1. Classification (NCBI taxonomy): domain Eukaryota; kingdom Viridiplantae; phylum Streptophyta; class Magnoliopsida; order Cucurbitales; family Cucurbitaceae; genus Cyclanthera; species Cyclanthera cordifolia. The sequence continues at coordinate 12,807 of JBBMEG010025116.1, read as the reverse complement.
CTAATTGGTTTTAGAAATTAATTTTGGTGAGTTCAATCTTTGGGTGTATTAGAGATTTTGGTAAAAATTTTCTATTTTGAAACTCTAGTAGAATATTTATTGTCGTCTTCGCTCGTGGAGGTAGACTTCAATTTATTCCACTACATAAATATCAAGTGATATATGTTTGATCTATTAAATATTTGCTAGTGCCTCCAATAATTTTTGAGGACAAAATTTTTACACATGATATGTAAAAAATACATTAAAAAGTATATAAAAAATGATGATTCGATTAATGAATGATAAATGATATATTAGAGATATGACATACTATTGTCACACAACTGATGATATATAAGTATTAGGTATTTTACAAAAAGTACTAGTATTGGTGGCTCACATTTCACTTTTGTTATGTGTGAAATCGACTTTGGAACTCAAAGATTCCAATGGGTATTATATATATACACACCTATCTTTATGGTTCTATAGTTATATAATTTTTGTTGTCGGATCTTACTCTTGTGGACTAAATACATTGTTAGGGGTCGTCTGATTTAAATATTTTCTCCATTTACCTAGTGAAAATCTTTTGGTTTTCATTTGTTATTTCAATCTATGGTTATAGAGATATGTTTTGTGATGTTGTGTAGTTTACTCCTTTTATTACATATATGAAGTTATATTATTATTTTTTAGTAAATTGGAAAAATAAAAAATAAAAGTAATTATAATACACAAAAATTAGTGATCATAAGCAAATAGAATGATAATTATTGGAGAGACTACGGGTTTTGCCTTAAAGAGGATACATGATAGTTTAAACATAAGTTAGCGACTATATGTTGCACATCCAATAACATTGTTTAAACATGAGTTAGGGACTATACGTTGCACACCCACATCATCGTCTTATTCTAGCAAAAATGACGTCTCTTGAACTTAGTCAATGTTTGATAATATTGCTTTTCTTTATGATCTTAAATAACACATACGACCCAAGAATCAAAAGATTGAATCAATTGAAATAAAGAGTGTACATCTAGTTTAGTTGGACTTATCTTAATTAATTCATAAATCTTAAAGTGATTAGTTAGACTATTTACCTTGATGTATATAATGCTATCGTGCCAAATTAAATAGAACTAATTAAACTATTTACCTCCATACTTGAAACACTATCGTGTTCAACCTATTCAGTTAGCAGTAACTCAGGGGATCTAATTTTTCCAGCGGCTTTGTCGGCTTTTACGATAAAGTCAATTAGGCAGAAACTATTGCATAATTCATTCCATTTGAATATTTATGATCGAAAGTATCCATTGTTACTTGTGCTTACCTTTGACTGATTGCTCAATGTTTAATTTATATCATTTACTTTCTATTATTTTATATCGTTTATTTCTACTTCCTAAAATCTCCATATTAGTTTGTGTCAAATAATAAAATTGAAAAATAGAAAAGAAAATAAAATTATTCGATTTTTTGTGGTATTACTCATTCCTGTTAAGTACTACAAATATTTAATTTAGATTGAAATTTATGAATGTATTCGGATAGACCAATTGACAAGATTATGTAAAATTATTGGCTATACGGAGAGTAGTTCACCCCTTTCTATTTCCAACATGCTCACTCAAGATTGTGATGAAATGCTCGCTTAAGTATTTGTTCGCTTGGGTGAGTTCTCGAATTTTTTAGGGATTAACAACCTGAAACTCTTATACTGTATTAGAAAGCTCTGATACCATATTACAATGTGTAGATATCTATCTAAAAATTAATTGGTTACGAAAAGTAGCTCACCTTCTAAGATAAATTTTAAGATTATTAATATTTAATAATGTCTTATTGAAAATTATGTTTTGAAATTTGGTTGTGTAGGACCACAGTTGACTACAAATTTCCAGTCTCTCTATTATTTTTTTTTTTTTCTTTTTATTTAAGAGAAATAAAGTCAAGTCTTTCAAAAAGACGTCCCCAGTCTTCCTTCTTGTATCCGACGTGATCAACTCGTAAAGGACAGTAATTTAAAAAGGGGGTTATTTCAAAAAAAAAAGAAGGGGGTAATTTCTAGTTTTTAAAAGTTGTTGTAAAATAAAGGTAGTTCTAATGTAATGGTAAAATAGTGTCAAATCTGTTGGTATGCACAGTGAAAACGTTACTTTGGTCGGTGGGACCCACATTTTATTTATATCATATATTTTAAAAATAAATACGTGTTTTTTATATGATTATATAGTTTTTTTTTTGTTTGAAAATAAAGTTTTTAAAACGTGTGGCATTAATTGTTATTTTTGCGTTCATGTTGATGTGAAAAGTGAGAGACCCCTTCTTCTTCTTCTTCCTATTATTATTATTTTTTTATTACAATTGGGATTCAATTTTGTCAACAAAGCATCGATCTCCAGCTTTTAATGAGTCTCGCTTGCATTCAAAGCTTTATAATCTACCAAAGCCTCATCACTAAATCACATTTCTTCATCTTCATCATTTTGGGTAAAAAGCAGTTCCAAAATTTTGAAGCATGATTTCAATAATCTATAAGTTATCTCTAAGTTTTTTGCACACAATGACTGGGTTGGAATGATCTTTAAATTTAATGCGATCATTAATCCCATGTTTGTTAATAAATGCCTGACTTTTATGTTAGGCAAGGATCTTCATGACTTTATCGGTTCCGGCCATAACAAATGAAGCAACTATAGAGTTTATCGCCTCCTAATTGAAAAGTTGAATTATGAGTTACATAGTCGACCGCCGCCTTTCATGAAATGTTAGGTGGATGGACTTCAATTATTTTTTGTTTTTGAAATTGAGATATCAGAGCTTCACTCCACTATACTCGAGGGCATTCATGCCCATCCCGAAGGCCAGACTTGAGAGTCAACTAGGGATTTTACAACTAAAGCTCACTCGTAGAACTCGAGGAAGCCTGCCTTGTAAGGCTCAAGTCTTAACCAACAACGCTAGGGATGTAAGAATTTCAATTTCAAACCTTCCATTAGAGGACTCGTAGCTTTTTCGAAACAGTTGGGTGACATTTTGGTGGGTTGGAAGAAATTAGCTAAGACCCTTAAATTGTTAATTGTTTTAGTAGTAAGAATCAAGGTTTAAAGAAACCTATGTGGGGTAGCTACAATTGAAGTTAGTCATGAACTTAAAGGTAGTGTATTCCTTCATTTTGTTGATTTAAACACACCATTGAGCCTTCGATAATTGTTTGTTCAGATTTTCACGAGGTACTTTTCCAATTCAATTGATTTGTCAAGAATGAGATAAATCATGATGGATGAAAAGGGGAATCAGGGATCTAGTTTTTAGGGTTTGACTCTGATTTTCTCGAGCCCTCACCTAATACCTTCTCTGTTTTGAGGAATTTGAAGTCAAATCATATCCAGACTAAGTTTCAAAATCATTCAACTCGCTTGAAGGGTAAAGCTACAAATACTTCTAAAATGAGTGTTTTACTTAGAAGGCTATAAGGGAACAAAATCCTTCACCTCTGAACTTGTTCCTAGACTCTTTAAAAAACCAATTAAAAACACCCACATCCAGTATGATAGCATTAATCATCAATATTCATTTTTTCTGCAAGAATGTTGGACATATATATGATCTTGCCAAGTAATCTTATTATCCTATAGAGAGAATGTTGATTTGATAGAATATCGATCGCTTTCAGCTTGGCTCTTTCCTTGTATACTTATAGTATGTTCAGTTACATATTTTCTCTTTTCCTTGAAGTTAGGTATATCAGATGCTTTTTATGTTGTTGTAAACTTACCAAAAGGTCTGAATTTTAAGCTAATGGGTTTGATGGAAGCTTGGCAGAACTGGATAAGTTATTAAAAGTAGCAGTAAAAGGATCAGATGAAGAGAAGATATCTGCAACAACCATTCTTTGTGGGGCCTAACTTTGATTCGAGGCTGGAATATTCCTGGAAACACAGTTCAGCCAACTGTTGATGGACTTGATCTTAACATGATGTTTCGAAGAATAAATGGTGGAAATCAACCTTTAACTTCAGTTACTTCCGGAAGCAGTAGGTCATCTGGGCCTAATGAGGATCCTTCTTTAAGACCTAAATTGCCTGCCTGGGATATAAAGGAAGTTGATCCTTTTGTGATTGATGCTGCTCTAACAGCCTGTGCTCATGGAAAGCTTTCCCCTCGTGAGTTGGTTACAGGTTAGTATGAATAGCGGTTGGATCAATTCCACAATTTTATGGTCAAGTTGGTGATATCTTAACATCCTTTTATGTTACTGATGGAGCACTTAACAGTTTTGTTCAATCACACCAGAAATTTAAGCTCCTATACTCGAAACATTTTGTTGCAAGCTTGTTTCAACTTAGGATTTCTGTTAAGTTGTGGACTTGAGCATTGAATTTGAAATAAAGTAAAAAGAACTTACTCAAGTTTTCATGAAATGAGCAGACTTTTCATCAAACTAATCATTTCTTTTCATGTAATCATCTTTAGCAATCATAGCAAGCTACTTTTCTGCAGAAGTAACTCGAGGATTATGGAAACTTGTTTTTATGAATGGATCAAATTGACCAAGCCCTCCACGAATCTTTCAAATGTTGAGGAGCAGATCAAGAAAATCCTATTGCTACATTACATTAAGGTATAGTTGTTAATAATTTCAATATTTTCATTACAGTATAAAAATATATATTTATGTGTACTTGCTAATCTATTTTTTATTTATATATTAAGCTTATTCTATCGTTTCATTTATAAATTAAGCATATTCTATCCTTGCTTTTTTTTTTTTTTTGACTAGTTTTGAAGGTTGGAAAATAAACGAATATTCCATGAAAATTGCATTGTTTAATAAATAATTAAACTTGTATTGAGATTACTAAATTAAAAAAAAAAAGCTTTGATTTAATTTTCTATAATTTCTTCCTTAAATTGCATGGTCTTAATCTATTTAACATAATTTATTTTATAAAGATTTATATATATGTGTGTATTTATAAACCGAAAAGTTTAAATTAATAAAAATAAAAATGAAAATTGAGTTTAAAGTATTGAAATGATAAAAAAAAATGAACCCAAGAAAAAAAAAAAAGGCTAAATAAAGATATGTCATAATTTTTTTATTTTAAAAAAGTTTCTCTATAATATATTTCTAAGTCAAAAATAATCAAAATTGATTCAATGATATTAATAATTTTAATAGAACAAAAGATAAAAGATCACATTTTATAACTTTATAAAGATGATTATTTTTTTTGTAAGTATATGACTGAAATAGAACAGGCCGTAAAGTTCAAGATGTAAAATAAAAGTTGAATAACGAAAACGATATTTTACAAATACTACAGGAAATAAATAGAATCGATAAAAGAAAAAAAAATGAAAATTAATAAGCACTTGTCATGCGAAATCAACCATTATAATATCAACTAAATTGTAATAGAAAATTAATTGGTCGAAATCCACATTATGTAGATACTTCGTCGACGGAACCGATATATATCTTCGATCTACAAAAAAGTTGTGATTAGTATGTAATTCTAAATAGTAAAAAAGAATGAAAGCAGAGGAACTTACCTTCAAACAAAGTTGATGACATGGGATTGAAAAAATGAAATCCAAACCTTCATTTTATAACAAAGTGACAACCACCCTATTAATTAGGTTGGTAATTCTACAATCATATTTTAAAAAAGAATGATTGACTGTTATCAATCCAATCAAAGATATTCAAAGTATTATGGTAGGTAAGTATTAAATAGTAAGCCTCAGAATTGTTCTAACTTCAGTTCAAATAAAACAACCATAAGTCTAACATGTAAATAGCCTCAAGATTGTTCAATGAGCCTCGTAACATAACATGTAGCAGCATATACATAAATAACATATTGACAACCACATGACCAAAATATATATCTATCACAAGATCAAACATTTAAGTTCAAAAATCGGTTGGTAAAGCAATCTAATTTGAATACAAGAATCAGTTAGATAAGAATAAGCATCACAGTCCATCCAGAGAAAAAAACACAAATTATGTATTCATCGTTGGCTAGTTTTGAAAATTGAAGAATAATCATACATCATTGGCTATTTACAAAATCAAAATAGATTGGTTTTAAGTAAATCAGAATCCAGAATGAATAAGCATCATAGGCCATAATAAAACAGAACGAGTGACCTTCAAGTACTCATAGTTGAAGGCATTGGTATGAACATCTATCTCATTGAAAATTAAACCTCAAAATGAAAGAGGTCACCTTCATTAGTACAACCTATAAAGAAATAAAAAACAAATCATAATCACAAACAAATTAAAATCCACAAAAAGTATTGCAAACAAATACAAATGAATATTCGAGGTTAAGTCGTAAAGATAATGAATACCTGTGAAGATATGCAGGTTATAGGCAATGGTACGAGGAATACGAATCATGTGAGGTTAAACCTCAAGCATGAACACCACACATCCGTTCGTTCCCTCACCAGTATAACCTAATAATACAATATAAAAAATAAGTTAAACAAAATAAATAGATCTACGCAAGAAATGAAAAAAGTAAATGCTCGAATGAAAAAAAAAATCCAGAAACAAAACAATTTAGATCTGCTCAAACAATGGCAGTAAATTCATGAAATAAACCAAAAAAACAAAATGAAACCAGTAGATCCATGAAATAAATCGAAAAAACAAACCTTTATAGATCTTAGTAACGAAATCGATAGATGCACTAAATAAACCAAAAAAGTGAACTGATGGAACTAAACAAACAACAATCGATAGGAGATATCAGAGAAATTGAACCCTAATCACAATTAGAAGTGATAAAGATGAGATAAACCAACAGTAATCGCAATCATGAGCTAAAAGAATGAGAAATCGAAGTGAAAATCAAACAAAATCGAAACCCTCATCGCAGACCGAGAGAAAAAGAAAGAAATGGGAAGAGAAAATGAAATGAAACCTTAGCCTCGAAGGGACACCAGAGAGAAAAGGAATCATAAAAAAGAAAACGCATGAAGTTGAAAGCGACCCTTGATGGACGCGTAACACTGGGAGTAACATGACCGTGAAACTGGGACTTCATGCACCATGTTTGGAAAATTAATAAGACGTCGGGCCGAACGCCGGGTTGTAACCCGACCCTTCCCTTCCCGGGCCAACCCGGAGGCCCAAACAGGCCCTTAACTTATTTCTTATAATGTGAATTTATATTTTTGGAAGTCTAGGCAAGCACAACTAAATCACATATTATATGGGTTTTTTTAAATGTCTTTTTTTTCTTACATATTTTTTTAAATGTCTATTCCAAAGTAATTCACCCGATATATAATTTAGGGTAAATTATAAATTTAGTCCATTTGATTTGATAAAAGTTAGAACTTAGTCCATACAATTTAAAAATCTAGACTTTAATCTCTATAGGGCTGTTTGCATGAAGATTTTGTAGGAGGATTTAGATTGTGTATTTAAATGAAGAGTTATTTTGAGTGGTTAGAAATAATGATTTCAATAATATAACTCTTTTGGATGTAGATTTATGGAGAGTAGTTGCAGCCAATAACTCGTTTGGACATAGTTTTTTGTGAATGAGTTACAATAATAGGTCATTTGGATGTGAATTTTAGTAGAGGAGTTGCTGACAATAGCTTATTTGGATGTATATTTCGCAAAAGAGTTTTAGGCACTGGCTCATTTGGATGAAGATTTTTTTGGAGAATTTTTATGTGTACTTTTTAAATTTTATTTATATGTACAATTTTTATATTAAACGTTATGTTTCATTTATACATAATCTCTCATTTTCATTGATATTTGTCACTTTGTCTATTTTTTTTTTTTGAACTTTTTTTAATAAATAATAATATAATTTTCTAATTTGCAAATGTATCCAATTATGTATTATTTATCGATTAAATAATTATTTCCAGCTTATTGAGATTGTTCCTATGTTAGATTATTATTAGTTAAAACATTATTTTGATTATATTTTTTTATATTAGTCATTACATTTTCAAATGTCTTTAATCTATGTAAATTGATTTGCCTAATAAATTTGAAGCTAAATTTAATTGAAACTTAATTTAATAATACCTTGTTATAAATAAAAATTTGATTACTTTAAAGTTAAAGTAAAAAATTTAACATAAAAAAACTCTTAAATGTCACACTATATAAAAATTGTTATAAACAAAATTTTGTCAATTTAAAGTCAGTCACTTATTAACAAAATTAAGATGTTTTTTTTATGAATTTTAGAAATATATTTACCTTTTTCGTTTGCTTGTATTCCATTACTATAAATTTCAAAATTTTAAATTTTTTTATTCTATATAATGTTAACTGCAAGTTCGATCTTAATAAAGATTCCATCCATATTTTGTTTGATTCATGGATACATATTTATGTCGTAAATTTTATAAGGTTATGTATATATAGATGATAAAAAGTCATATATCTTAATTTTTTATTATAGCTAATAAATTAATAAAATTATTAATCAAATATCAACTTACATTTAATTAATAATGCACATAGGTGAACACAAAAAATTAGAAATAATTTTAAAATGAGAAGTTATTTTGAGCAATTTAAAAATGAGGAGTTATTTGAGTGATTAGAAATGAAGAGCTATTTGAGTAGTTATAATAGTTCGTTTGGATGCAGATTTTATAAGAAGATTTATAAATCGTCATTTTCTAAATACCCCTAGATCCACCATCCAAACACCTCCTATGATTTGGAAAAATCTGCAATTTAGTTTACATGGTTTGAAAAAAATAGAATTTAGTCCCTAAATTTTGATAAAATCTAAAAAAATAGTCGGTCGTTCGTAATTATTGATGAATAAAATACGTAGAAGTTAGTTATTTTCATATTTAATGATGAAAGTGTGAGATAAGTAATTGATCGGACAAAAACATATAATTCATACATCACATTTACATACTTAATTCATCTACGATTTACGAATAATATAGACTATTTCTTAGGTTTTATTAAATCATATGGACTAAATTAATTATATTTCTTCAAATCATAAAGACTAAAGTCTAGATTTTAAAATCACATGAACTAAATTCTATATTTTATTCACACTGTTTATATTTCTCCAAACCATAAAAACTAGTAAAGTATAGATTTTAAAATTATAGGGACTAAATTCTAACATTCATGAAATCATAAGGACTAAATTTGTAAATTACCCTATAATTTGTTACATCTTCTTTTAGTTCAAATGAGGGATGAATGTTGAGGGACTATCCGATCAAGAGTTTGAATCACATCTCTAATTATTGTAATCTAAAAAAAAAAAGACAAAAAAAAAAAGATGGACACAATTCCACATGTTGAGAAATTATTGGATAAAATTGTTACAACCACCCAATTAGGTGTACATTATTTGATGAAGACGTGAAATTGTCGAACTCGCCATTCATTGTCGTCGTTGTACTCTTCGCTCATTGTCGTTGTTTTACCCGTCGTTCATTGCAGTCGTTTCGCTCTCCGTTCACCGCCGCCGTTGAACTCGCCATACATCTTCATCGTCGATCTTGTTCTTCGCCGTCATCGACGATCTCAACCTTCACCGTCGGAGGTGACGAAATTCAATGGCAAAAAGACCATTTGAAAACTCAAAACGGCAGGAAACAGTTGTGTGATTGTATTTAAACAAATTAGGAAACTCTAGGTTGAAGATGACTTTATTTAAACAAAAAGTAAATTAAATATTAAATAAATAAATGAATATTTATGTAATTTAAATTAATTTTGAATACATACCTAAAATCTAGCTTGAATATCCATACTAAAATTCCAAAATTTAATAATCCTAGTTTCTAAATGAAATCGAGATTTAATAACCTTTTCAAACTCTAAAGAAAAAGGTTGTAAGGACAAAAATAAAATAAATATGAAAGTTTAAAAGCTAAAATAATAACTTAACTTAATTTAATATTAATATCAAAGAAATTAGTTTAATAATATTAATAATTTCAAAATAAACAATGATAAGATATGAAGATAGTTATTAAATTATAAAATATAGATACCAAAAATGTTAATTGAACAAAATTAAAATTAAATATTTAAAGTTTGTGATTTTTTATATATATAGTAAGTTTATGTACTTTTTTCAAAACTAATGTTTATGTACTATTTTTTTTCCTTTTTAATATCAACATAAAAACAAGAAATGAAAATTTACAAATAAATGAAGGGATTTTTCATGTATAAAAAATCAAAAGAATTTCATGTACACAAAATTTTGAAAATATTTTATATATAACAGAAAAATTGATCGTTTATGTAAAATGATCAAAATGACCTCGCCTGAATCACTTCAACCGATAGCTTCAATACTACACTTGATAACCTTCAATCAGTAGTTTAAATTCAATTGATAGCCTTCAATAAGTAGTTCAGTTGATAGCCTTCTATTATGAATTCAATTGATAGATTCAATCCGTTCGGTGATATATTGAATGAACTCTTTCATCTCACCTTCGTCTTCAACTGCTTTCTTCTGGCTGAATTCATGTCTAAGCAAATCAACTTGCTCCGCCAAATCACTTTCCTCATCCTATAGTTTTAGATCAAAACTTCATGTTCCTCTATGGTACAACCTTCCTTTTATTGATAACACTCTTAGAAAAAAGTGATCTCTCTCTATCTCTAGATCCTTTTATTAATCTTTCTGACATGTCTATTTGTAGCTTGACATTAGGATTGATGGATAAAGCTTCTGACTTTGCTCCAAGGAGATTTGCATCTTCCAACAATTGTAAAATATAGTTTCTCTCAGCTACATATATTCCCTTTGGTGACCTTGCTAGTTCTAAACCTAGAAAGTGCTGTTTCTTTGCTCTCATACCCTGGTGGCAAATTCATGAAGACTTCTTCATCCAAATCACAATGTAGGAAGACAATGTTTACGTCCAATTGAATTAATGGCCATTTATTTGAGACTTCCAAAACAAGTAACACTCCGATAGTGACTAACTTGGCTACGAGAGCAAATGTTTCCGCAAAATCTAGGCCTTCTTGTTGTGTGTATCCTTTGCCACGAGCCTTGCTTTATATCTATCTATGGTGTCATCGTCCCTATATTTGTTTTTATGTATCCATCTGCATCCAACCGTCTTTTTACCAATAGGCAAATTCACTACACTTCATGTCTTGTTTGTCTCCCTGACTTCTATTTCATTCTTTATTGCTTCTATCCATATCTTATGTTGAATTGCTTGGTTGTAGAATTTTTGTTCTACTTGGGAAGAGATCTGAAGATCCAGATTTTAGAAAGAAGAGTTAAGTTTATCATAGTTTATACAAGAAGATAGAGGGTACCTTGTTGATAACTTTCACGGTTCAACATTTGAGATAATGTTGCAATGATAATCTCTTAGGTAGGATGGTTGCTTTGTTTCTCTTGTTGTTCATCTCAGCTCTGGCATTGAAGCTTCTAATATCTCTTTAACATTCTCATCAGAATGTATTTGATCTTCTAAGGACGTAGAAGAGTCTGCTATCATGGGAAAAACTGATGGTTCTTCTACATTTTGCTCGTCATATTCAATGGTTGATGAAGTAGTGTCCTGCTAAGTAATTATTTCTTTTCCTTTATTCTGCGAAAATGTTTTGTTTTTCTCTTTTCCTTTTGTCTCATCAGTCAGCTTGATTTGCCGTCAAGAGTACTCGACTTATTTCTAATAATGAAATTCTCATCACTAGATTGATTTGGGATTGATATGAGATTATAATCTAATGGAAGAAAATCCTTGTCCATTGTTATAATCTCGAGTTTTGAAGGGAAATAATTATTTCTCTAGAGTCTATATCCAATAGTTTGTACCTTTATGTCTTGTCCCTTTTAAAGTTGAAGCATATGCTAAACAACCAAAAATTTTTAAGTGATAAGGACCCATACCTCTCTATGTATCAACTCAAACTCACTTTCTTTTCTATTATTATTTAAAAGAAAGCTTAAGCGATTTTTCTTAACTAAGGGGGCGTTTGTTAGACCGTTTAGGGTCAGGAAGGGTTTTTTCGCGTTGTTTGGTGGCCCGGGTCGTTGAAATTCGCGAACCCGGCGCGTGAATACGGCCGGGTTACGCGCGGTGTTTTGCCCGAATTACTCGCGGGGTTAACGCGCTTTAGTTACCCCTCTTTGTCGTTCCAAACCCATTGTGAGTGTTCCCTTTCTCTCTATTGTTTCTCTCTCGTTTCTCTCTAAAATCTCTCTCGTTTTCTCTATGAATCTCTTTGGTTTTGGTATTTTCTTACACTCTGTTCTTCTGTATTTAGTTTTCCATGGATTTGTGTTAGGTTGGAGGGTTTTTGCGACTGTTTTGCTCGTTTTTTTGGGGTTTTTTTGCCGTTTCTTCGATCTGGTTTCTTCGCGTTTGTTTCGATTTGTCGATCTGGTTTGTTCGATGTTAGTTTCGATTTGTGGATCTGGATTCTCACTCTGTTTTCGGTCGATTTCTTTCATGCATGTCGATTTGGTAAGTTCGTTTAGGGTTAGGGTTAGGGTTTTGTCATCTATTCAAATCTGGTTCATCTTTTCTTCGATTTGGCGACATTTTTTTAGTTCCGAGTTTTTTTCTGGTTAGGGTGGATCTGGATTCTCACTCTGTTTTCTGGTTCATTTTTTTCATCTATTCCCGACTGTTTATCTTGCTTTGTGTTCGGATTTGGTTTCGTTTGTGACCTCTGCTTTCTTCTGTATTTGTTTTGCTGGATCTGGTTTTTATGGCTGTTTTAGGCTCCATTAATTATTGTATATAATTGGACCTTTTGTCGAAGACGAAAATAAGTGGTAGTAATAAAAAGAT
>JBBMEG010025105.1:0-24458 GCA_037832605.1 Cyclanthera cordifolia | reverse complement strand
CACTAAAGGTGACCGACACCAAATATCCGTGTTTTTGAAATTTTTTTTGTTTGACCGTCACCTATTCCCTTATTTGTGGTAGTGAAATGACACAAAATTTGAACTACGTTATGACTTGATCCTTTCTATTAAGGATACGTAGGCAACTTAATACAAAAATTTTAACACTTAATTCATATGAATGTTGTTACTTAGTCTCGTTGACGTTGTTGCTACGTCTTCAAGACGTCTGTTCTGATAGAGAGTAGTATAATGTAAATTACCAATTAACCTAAGAACTTAAGATAGTAGGTTGTTGAATTTGATTTTGTTAACTACCATTCAGCTATCTCTCATATTTGTTTGAGTCAATGCACTATCTTTGAAGATGCATTAATGAGACATATCTATCACTTAAGACGAAACAAAGACATCATGTTCATTCAAGGCATTCTGCTAACATTTCAAATTGGGATGAAAGTTTTTTTTGCCAAATCAAGATTATGGGGGGCAAGCAAGTCTTCTTAAATTCAAACAAAGAAAGTCGACACAACTTTATTTTTAAAGATATAACCAAGTTCCAAATTTTGCTAAACTTAATCGCATCAAGCCTAGGTCAAAGGAAAATGTTCAAAAGTATGACCTAAACTCAAGCACTTATGAATAAATTGGCGCTTCATAGAGTCGAATGAGCAAAAATCAAGTTCATGTTGCAACTTAAAACTATCATTTTTTTCGAGATTCATCCACACATATTTGTGGACAAACCTCGAAAAGGGGCATTTGTTGACTGAGAAATTTCGCTCAATCATAAATTGCCACGTCATTATCTCAAATTTAATAGAAAAATTAAATTAACTTTTGAGACAATATTTCTCAAAATTAAATTGGATAAAACGTTTTTTTTTTAAATTTTAAAATTGGGTCAAAATTAAATAAAACTCAAGTTTAGTTGGTGGCCCAAGTTCATAGAAAGACCTATGTCCATGTAAACAAGTTCAATGGGTCAAGTCCAAGACTCAAGCCGAAAAGCTCATCAAGCCCAATCCCAGGGTCTATGGAAGCTCTATAAATAGAGAAGCTTTCCTTCATTTTTGGGGGGAGAAGTTTGAAGTTCAAATAGAATTTAACAAGCTGAAGACTTTCCAAGCTTCTAAAGATCAAATGTCCTTCTGAAGTTCAAAATCACATTGAAGGGCAAGTGATTCCATAAACTCAATTCCATCCACAGACAATCAACTACGAAGAACGTGCATCACATTCTTCAAATCAATCCCTCAAACACAAAGAACACGCATCATGTTCTTCAAGTGAACCATACCAAGAAGATCAACAAGTCAAAGACCGATCATCTAAGAAGATCAACAAGTCAATGACCGATCCCCATGATCAATAAGTCATAGACCGATCCTACGATCAACAAGTCAACGACCGATCTTAATAAGTCAACGACCGATACTACGATCAATAAGTCAACGACCGATCCCACGATCAATAAGTCAATGACCGATCCCACGATCAATAAGTCAACGACCGATCCCACGATCAACAAGTCAAAGACCGATCTTACGATCAACAAGTCAAAGACCGATCCAAAGATCAACAAGCCAGTGACCAACCATATAAAAGATCAACAAGCCAAAGGCCAATCGAACACCAACAAATTTAACCTCAAGAACAAGCTACAAAACCTTTGAGACAATTCTTCATTTGAGAACAAGCTGTGAAGCCCTCAAAATAGTTATATAGAAGAGAGAAAGAATCAAAGGAATATATTAGAGATTGTACTTCATATTCGCACATATTCAAATCAATAGAAATATACATTTCGAATTACACGTGTCTCGCATTCATATTGTTTGCCGAATTCTCGTGTGAACAGTCATCAATATAATTTTTTATCTTTTAATTGAAATAGAAAAGAGTTTTTTTTTATGTTTTCACAAAAAATCTATAACTTCCCGGCCATAATCCTACATGACAAACACGCTTATATATTTTTTTATATACGAAAGTTTGAATGAATACAATAATTAAAAAAAATCAAATACATAAATAATTACAAATATTATTAAATGATGTGATATAAAACTAGTTTTCTTTTTTAAATTAATTAACTATAGTTTGAAAAAAATGTAAAAAAATGAAATATTTTTAAAATTTCAATTCCTTATTTTGTTAAAAATATAATCAAATATATAAACAAACATAAATATTTTTTAAATGACCAAATATGTTTAAAAAAGAAATCTATAGTGCATTTCAAATCATAAAAAAAGAAAAATTGCATTTCAAATAGAATAAAAATAGCTGTTTAAAAAAGGAGCATGACTAGCCCAAATTAATAATCTAATTACAATGGTATCGAAATTTAAACTATTAGCAAAGTGTTTGTCGCATTTGGCTTCGCCGACGGGGTAAATGTGACGAAACTGGCGACGGGAGGAATTCTGTCGCCAAAACTAAAATGCGACAGAATGCTCCGACGCCGAAGGGGTCATTCCTTGTAGTGAATAATATTCATATACTTATCAAATAGAAAAACATATATTATGACTAAACCCTAAAAATAAGAAATTTAAATTAAAACAAAAAGAACTCATATAGCAGAAGTCGACAACCTTCACTACCCTCGACAACCTCCACCACCGCCGCCGTCTACAACCTGCACCATTGTCGACGTTGGAAAGCTCTACCATCTCCACTGCTGAAAACCTCCACCATCGCAGCCATCAGAAACCTTTGCCATTCCTGCTGTTGGAACCCGACACTATTCCAGCCGTCGAAATCGATCTTCAACATGGCTGTCGTTGAACTAGATATTCATCACCGGCGTCGAAGTTGCCCTTCACCACCAGCATCGAAACCGACCTTCACCGGCGATGAAGATCAAGAATAACAACAGTGAGAATATTTCAAAGTTCAAAATTGCTTTAAAATGGCAGCGACTGCTTGTATTTAAAAAGAAAATAAACTCTAGGTTGAAGATGATTTTAATTACAAAAATGTCATTAATGAAGTACTATTTAGGTATTATATTAATAAAGTATTATGTATGCATTAAAACACAAAAAATCATACTATAAAAAAATTCACTTTACCAATGTATTATATAGTTCAAAACCCAATATGCGATATGTTATTAATGTATTTATATGAATCCGCGTATTATTATGATATAATCATTCAAGAATTAGTATTGTTCAACAATATGAGTTTGTTTTAATATTGTAATTATAATATAATAAATATTTTTTATTATATTATAATAGTATTGAAATACGTATGTTATTTATTATAATATATTAAATGTATTATGCTACTAGTGTAGGATCGAAAGACAACACTAGAGAGGGATGAATATGGTTTGCTAACTTTTTAGTTCTTTAAAATAGTTTTATTATCTAAACTTTATTAACTAAAAACACTTAATAAAGTAAATATGAGATGCAATAATGAAGTAGCGGAATATAAAAGTTAAGAGAAAGAGAGACACCAAAGTTTTTGAAGTAGTTCAGTAAATCCTTACTCCACCCTAAGACTCCTTCTTGGGATTCTATTGGTGATCCTTCTACGGATGAGAACCAAACCTCCACGACCCTCTTTTTCCTAGGCTAAAGAGAAACCTAAATTATTTTCACGGGTTCAAAATTAAACCACTACTACTCTCCCTTTTAGGCGAAAGAGAAACTCAAATCTTTTACTGGTTCAGGATTTAACCAATTTAGTTTTCTCACAACCATGGTGTGCGACACACCTTATTACAAATCTCAAAACAAATAATTAAAATAAATTTAACAAAATACCTCTCGGCAAAATACACAAGTTTAGCGTTGACACATTCTTCACAAATTTATAATACGTCGATTCAAGAATATGTCAAATAATCAAACTTTTAGAGGTTGTATTGAATAGATATGTTGCTGTCTCTAATTCACAATTTTGAGAGAAGAGATTTATGGAAGAGAAGAGAAAAGACAAATGTTGGATTTATGGCAAAATGATGAACAGGTGAGATTTGATGAAAATGTAATAAATTGTGGCCTTTAAATTTAGGGTAAATGTAATGATGGAAGAGATTGAGTAGAGATGAGTTGGAAAGAGATTTGGCTTAAAAGGAAACAATATTGAAGGAAAAACTTGTTTTTCCATTTGGCATAAAAGGAAACAATATTGAAAGAAAATCTCTTTTTTCCATTTGGCGAATTTCCTTCCAAACTTCAAATGTCCATATCTTCCTCACATTTTAGCTGCAATTTAAACGATTCAAAATGAATTGGAATCATGTCTCTGCATATTCAACCCTTCAAAACTCCAAAAATATTAGTAAACAAAATTCGAGTTTGTTATCATCAAAATATTAATTAATTAATTAGAGATAATAGCCAAAAAGCCAATAATCTCCCCTTTTTTGATGATGAAAAACTATACAATAAAACTAAATTCAAAGGTGATGTGTGCTATGTGATATGAGTCAACAAGTATAATTAACACACGTGCATATATAATAATAATATACTTTCATTTTTCTTATTATCTCTCTCCTTTGGAATCAATCAAAAAATAATAATAAGAAAAGTAATATAAAATAGCCATTCACGAATTGTTAACAAATTTCGCCCTTTTTTAAATCAATTTAACATTTCCCCTAAAATTTTAAAAAATATTTAGGCTATAAGTTAATCATACATGATCAAAAAAATTGATAAATTTTCAATAAAACATGATAATATCATGGTAGATCAATCAATAAAATAAACCAATTTCAGAACTTCCATAAAAATCACATTCAAATGAAGATGTCATAAGATATAAGGATATCAATGTAATAACTAGAGATTGTCAATAACAATTGTCCATATCTATTAAAGATATATCAAGCAAATTAATTTAAAGGCAATTGATCAAATATGAGTGGTAAAGAATAAATAATTCTTTCAAACAATAACATTACTTAAGAAAGCTATTATTTCTCAATGACAATATAATTTGGTAGCATTAAAATAATATAAACACCAATTTTATTCAAAATGCTTACAAAATTCAAGAATATAAATCAATTTCATAAATTACTCTCCCTATAAAAAATAATTCGACCATTCTTCTATATAAAAAAACTTTAAGCACGTCAATTCAACATAGAACAAATAATATAATTAATTAAATTTCAATCAACATTAAACTTCCATATACATAAAATATATTTGAAAATAATCGTTAAAATAAAGTTCATGAATAATAGTTACCAATAATAATAGTTACCAATCAATATATTCAAAATTCAAGAAATTATAGATAAATAGATTCCAAGAATAATAGTTACCAATAGTATTTTCAAATTTTTTCTTATGGTATCAATCATTTTAATAATAAGATAATAGGAATTATGAATACATTTGAAAATAATTGATCACATATAACAACAGCAAATAATTGATAATCGTACAATTATGCAATCATGTAATATAGATGCCAAAAAAAATATCCATAAATTTCTCAAGATATTTAATCAAACAATCAATCAAATTTAAAAACTCAAATTCAGTTGCTCTAAAGATATATTTTCCATATAAAATATATCATAGAATAATTATCTCAATAAGTCAAAAAAAATATTGAAGTTACCAAACATGCAAATTTTTCTTTGTTGGATTCAAGAAAGTCATAATTTTTGTTCCATTTGAATAATTTTAAATTTGAAGTCCAAGCAATCAATTTGCTTCTTGAAATTACACCTACCAAAAATCTCAATCATAAGATTTTGGTACTCACTTATTGGGTCCTTCATTGTTAGTAAGTATGGATTTTGGAACCCATTTTAATTTAGTTCCAAGATTTCTAACATTTATTTTTGGCAAATGACAATTATTAAATTTATGACCAATTTTGCCACATGAATAACAAATAACATCATCCAATCATTTGTTTCTTACAAAATGATTATGCACATTATTCTTCTCAAATAACTTATTCTTTGGGCATTTTTCAATTTGAAGGAAATTGGTCTAATATGACATTTAACTCCACAATAATGACATATATGAATAAATAAAGATTTTATATACATATTTGTAACATTTTTATGATTATACACAAATGTAGCACTTTGCATACCTTGGAATTTCCAAGATTAGGCGCCACATTTTGACTTTTCATATAAATTTCTATCTTTTTCATGCTTATGATTAAAATTTTCACTATGAGCACATTTTGACTTAGCATGAACTTGTCTATGCATAAAAATTGAATTTCCATGGATGTTTTTCACATTTTCATTCTTTGGCACGAATTTAGAATTAACAAGATTAGGAACATTCGATAGAATGTCCTTAGACATAGTAGAATTAACTTTAAGCAAATAAATGTTAGAACTAGACGGACAATTTTCATTCTCATAGCCTAATCCACCCTGCTTAGTCATATCAATAGGTTTATCAAATATTTGAGAGCTAGTAGTCATTTTCTTAATAGATGCTTTTGCAATTTCAAGCTCCTTAGTAGCAAGTATTTCCTTTTCTTTAAACATATGCAAAATATTATTTTTCTCATCGCTATCACATTCAAGAAATTTAATGGAAAATTTATCATTCTCTAAAGATATATTTCTAGTTTCTAAGTCAATAATTTTATTATTCAAGCTAGTCATTTCTTCTTCTAACTTCAAAGAACAAGATTC
Organism: Cyclanthera cordifolia; assembly: GCA_037832605.1. Classification (NCBI taxonomy): domain Eukaryota; kingdom Viridiplantae; phylum Streptophyta; class Magnoliopsida; order Cucurbitales; family Cucurbitaceae; genus Cyclanthera; species Cyclanthera cordifolia. The sequence goes on along the minus strand of JBBMEG010025105.1, from coordinate 17,803 downwards.
AATTTTCTCATTTTTTATTCTTCAAATTATTTAATTCAATTTCTAATTCACATGATAAAGATTTGAAATTTTCACTCTTTTTCAAGAAATTTTATTTTATCATTTAATGCATTTTTTCTCATCAGTATAAATATCAATTTCATTATGCATAAATATATTATTTGATCCATTTTTCAAACATGTATTTTCATCTATCAAAGATTTATTTTTACTTGACAATGTTTTGTACTTCTTTGATAGTTTGATATACATGGAGATAATCATTTTTAAATCTGGTTGCATGCTTTCAAATTCATCAAATAATTCATCATAAAGTTAGAGATTCAGAATTTACCTCATTTTCATCATTTTCATAAGCGGAGTTGTTATTTGAATTAGCCATTGTTGATGTCGAACAATGGTCAACGGATATCCATAGTAATGATTTATTTAGCTGAGGACGAAAGAGTCTGCAAAAAAGCAAATTTAGGACACACGGTGTGGTGTGAGCCACAGGGCCTCCGATGCCTAAGTCAGAAACGCAATTAGGGAGAATAGTTTAAAGCACTAAGAATGGCTTAAGGGTACTTAGCTTAGGATTCGTCCCTTGAAAGGGAGAAATGACTTGACTTTTATAGCAACTGGTCTTGTAAACGTTGCAGCTCAATTATGATGATATAATGGTCGGTCGTTAGAAACGTTCGCCATTAAGCCGGGTATGAATACCGACGTAACTTCAGGTATTTACCCTATGGAGGTGTAACGGTCTTGATTCTGGACTCGGTCGACTCTTCGGAGAGTCCTGACCTCCACAGTCGACTCAATGGGACCGACCTACTCGTTGTAACGGGCGACGCCCTAGGGTGCAACGTCTTCATACATTACTTGGACTCGGGTCGACTCTTCGGAGAGTCTTGACCTCCACGATCCATCCACTCGAATGGACCTACTCGTTGTAACGGGTGGCGCCACGGGGTGCACCGCCTCCAAACGTTACTTGGACTTGGTCGACTCTTCGAAGAGCCCTGACCTCCACGGCCCATCCACTCGGATGGACCTACTCGTTACCGGGCCCGAGAAGGGTGAGGCTGCAAGGGTCGACCCCGAGGGGTCCTGGCCTTTTTTGGCCTACTGGCTGCAATGGCCAATCCCTAGGGGGTCCTAGCCCTCCCCGGCCGACCCCTAGAGGCGTCAGACTTGCTTAGCCAACCCCGAGACTCGAAAATGGACTTGGCCGACCCCCGGGGGTTGTGGCCTACATTTGGCCGATCCTCGTGGGGTCGGCAATGATGAGGTTGACCCTCGAGGGGTCGAAAATGGCGAGACCGACCCCCAAGGTGTTGGCAAAGGTGTTGGCCGATCCCTAAGGGGTCGGTCTGACTTCGAACGCTTCTTTAGTAGTCGGGATCTTCTTCCCTTGCTTTTAGGACTCCTACCAATGATATGGTGGATCTTACTTCGGAGGACTGCCCGCTTCCTTGTAGTTTTTGGAGGGTAGGTCTTTATGCACCTTGTTTCAACTTCTTGATACCTTCGAGATGACTTGCGTCTTACACGCTCCTCTTGGTCTACTAACATTGATCAATTCAAATGGAACTTAGCCCAAGCTTATGACGCCTAAGGTGTTGCTGAAGTCACCTTTGCTGACTTTCAGACTTCCGCCAAGGTGGTCCAAAGTCTGGTCGCTTGACCTTACAAGGACGACTCATCTGCCCCCGCTCGACTTTGTCAGGAGTTTAACTTCTGCTAAATTGAAGTTGTAGATGCCTTGCACTTATTCAATTTAGTTGAAACGCTCTTCTGCCTTTGTAACCTTCAAGAACAACTTTGGTGCGACTACTATCGGTTGGGCACTAGAGTGAATTAAAGGACGGGTTACCCATGGTACCCCCTTGTCTCTCTCCAAGTCTTTTTGCGCCACCATAGCAGCAGAGGTCGTTGACCCTTTATTGTCGACCTTCGAGTCTGAACTTCTTGATGATCCAGTGCAGGTTGCTCATGACTTTCGCCTCTCCCAAGGTGCATCTGAGAATGAAGACCTAGGTTAGGCTCTTCCAGCTAGGACCGAATATGTCCAAGCCGGACTTAGTCGACCTAGTTCCAGCAAGTGCAGGATGATCTTGTTGGTTTTTTATGTACTTCTCTTCTTTATAGCCACACATTTATCTAAGTATGTAGTATAACTTGTTACCTTTGTATTTCCAGGCCTCCATGCATTTCGCCTCGGCTTCCCGTTGCCTTTCTAAAGACTCGCGTCACCTCGACTCTTCTTTGTCCACTAGCTCTAAGAAGCTTAAGTGGGAGCTGGCACAGGCTCGAGAAGTTCAGCAAATTGTCGAAGCTGCCTTCGTCGACTTTCAGACTTCCGCCGAAGCGATCCAAAGTCTTGTTGTCTGTACATGCCAAAAGGACATGTCTACCATTGCTCGCCTTCGCCAAATGTTAGCTTCTGCTGAAGGGAAGCTGAATAACGTCTCTTCATTGGCTAACCCTGTGAAGGGCTCTCCTACTTTCGTGATTTTGGAGAATAACGCCGGTGAGGGTGCCATCGGCTAGGTACTGGACCGAATTCGGGAGGGAGTTAGCTATGGCTACCTTCTTCCCCTTTTTTGGCCTATTTGTTCCAGCACTGCGGAAAAAGTCAGCGACCTTTCCTTGCCAGCCTTCGACTCCGAAATTTCAAGTGATCCAGCCCAAGTCCTTTGTCACGACTTTCGTCTCTTCCAAGGCGTGCCTGAAAGAAATCAGGCCCTTCCAGCTAGGACAGTTTTTGCCCAAGCCGGACTCAACCGACCAACTTCCACTAGGCGTAGCTCCGGGGGGCCTTGATGACTTTTTCATTGCTTTCCTTTTCACTTGAAGCATTTTACTTTGCAGCCTTTGATTCTTTTTCTAGGTTGTAACCCAGGAGTTTTTTGACTTTGAATGAATAACAATCTGTTTTCCTCTACTTCTCTATCTTGCATACTCCCAATCTAAGTTTATGAAAAAAAATAAATATACTTAAATTAAGATAGCTTTTTAAAAGAAGGAGAAAGTAACACTTTATTCATTAACAATTTGATTTACATTCTATTGAACGTACTTTTTCAAGTGTTCTGCACTCTAAGGATGGAGGATCTTATTCCAGTCCATATCCTTGAGTTAGTAGGTACCTGGGTGTGCCACTTTGGCGACCAGGTATGGTTCTTCCCAAATTGGCACCAGGACTTCAATGTTGAGATCTTTGGTGTGGCGTCACCCTCCTCAGTACTAATTCACCAATTGGAAGCAGTTTGCCTTAGCTCTGGAGTTGTAGTACTTGGCAAAGCAGCCTTTGTACCGTGCTACCTTTATGTGAGTTGCGTCCCTTTTCTCTTCTAGGAGATTTAGACTTATCAGCAGCTGCTAGTCATTTAAGTTGGTTCAAAAGACTCTACGCGCAAGAATGAAAGTCCTATCTCGATCGGAATGACTGCTTCCGCCCCAAAGGCTAGCGAGTAGGAGGTTTCGCCTGTTAACGTCCTGAGTGTAGTGCGGTATGCCCACAACACTTGCTAGTTAGGACCTCGGGAGGCTGCCTCTAGATGGCAGCGAACCTCTGACACTTGTCGCGTGCCCGAGTATACTTCTTGGAGTCTTCGGTCATGGTCGGCCAAAAGTAGCCTTGTCTAACTAACTTTGTACAACGGCTTGACGGGGATGCTAGACTTGTCTAGTATCTCTACCAGCACGGTCCTGCCTACCTTGGTTATGTAGGTGACTTTTGACTCTGCCAAAGCATCGACCTTGGCACTTTGGAACCTGGTACTTGCTAATTCCGTGCAGCAGCTTGGTGGGGGATGTTAGACTTGTCTAGGATCTTCACCAGCACCATCTTGTCCGCCTTGATTTCGTAGGCGGCCTTTAACTTTGCCAAAGCATCGGCCTTGGCGCTTTGGGACCTGGGTACTTGCTTGACTCGTATCCCTATATATGTTGTTCCTTGAACAGCCTTACCTGGACCGGTCCTCATTCAACAGTCCTTTACCACGGCTCGTAGGGCTCTGTAGTAGCATTCCCTCGAGGACAGTTGCTCTCCTTGGACTTGCCCCACTCCTATAGGAGCAGGGAACTTTAACACTTGGTGGTAAGTTGAAGCCAGCGCCCTTAGCTCGTGGATCATGGGTCATCCCAGTAATGTGTTGTACGCCTTTAGTGACAGCACTTTCGTACAACTGCCTCCGTCAATGAGGATCCGTCTGAAGCGGACGTTGAAGACGGTCAGGGACACCACTAAGGCTTCGTTGTACGGCTAGTGCAGTGCTGCAGCCTCAGCGGTAGTGAAGCCCAGTTGCTCGTCCATTGCTTCCATTATGGCACTTCTTCGCCCTTAGGGCGCCTATGGCCTGCTTCTCTTTATCCTTCCAACTTCGGTTGGACTCACGCCCATCCAGCCCTCCGACGATGGTTGTGATCTCCTGCGGTGGTGGTGACTTTTCGCGCTCTGAAATGGAGCGCCTTCCTTCTGTGCCTCTTCTGAAGTTGACCAGCTACCCTGCACTCATGTACTTTTGTGCCTTGGTTAGCAGCTCAACATTGGTGAGTAGAGCCTTTTTCCTCAGCGACCACAGGAATTTTTCATCCCTGAATTCGGCAACAACTGCTGCGAGAGTCATGCTGTCGAAATACCTTCAACGTCCAGCGCCTCGCTGTTGAAGCGGGCAATGTACTTCGGAAGGGTCTCCTGGCTTCTTTGCCTCATGGTCAGTAAATGTGTGACCGATTTCTTCTGACTCGTCTTCCCAGAAATTAGGTGACGAACGCCCTAGCCAGCTTTCTAAAGGAGACAATGGACTTACACTTTAGCTGCCTGAACCATCTCCGAGGTGGTCCCGCGATCGTGGATGAGAATGCTTGGTACTTGATCGCGCCTCGGACTCCATGTAGCTTCATCCATGCCTGGTAGGAATACAAGTGCTCGACAGGATCCGTAGATCCGTCGTACTCTTTGATTGCAGGGAGTTTGAATTTTGATGGGACGGACTCCTTCATGATTTCATCAGTGAATGGGGGGTCGACCTGGTCGGCCAGGCTATCTAGGTCAAGTCCGTCTTGGTCCTGTGCCTTCTTCATGCTCCCCAACTGGTCTTGGAGGAGAAGAAGTTGGGCCAGCTAAGGTTGTGTCTCAGCTCCGTCACAACCCCGCCTCTTTTCAGCGTTGGTTGATCACATCCCTAAGATTCGTTCCCAAGTCTGATCCCACCGTACGGGCACTTAGAATTTTTGGGGGATGTGGGGTGGATGACCCTCGTGTGGTACTCCTTGGCTGGCTACTCCGACTGTGTCTGAAAAGACTCCACCGTTTTTTATCCAATCCTCTGGTGGACTGAACTTTCCTTCCTTCGGTCATTACTGCCCAGTCGAAGTCGTTCGATAGGTCTTTGGTGCCGGGAATGTGCCTTTTTCGGTGCCTTTATGGCTGGGGCTTTCCCTTTGGTAGGGTCTCGGACCAACGTAGCTATTTTTTCTGCCACAACCTTTTTCTTGGCAGGCTGTCGCTGCACCGCCTCCTGCAGCGCTTGTTGGTTCCCAACATCAGCTGTCTGAGCCGGAGGTGGTTGCCAGAGAAATTCCACCAGGCGACTCAAACTCTCCCTCATTCCTTGCACTCGTTCCTCCAAAGCAGTGAACTTTGGATCTGCACGCTCCGGTTCTTGCCCAGCTACCACACCCTCAGGACCTGGGTGGTTTTCGACATGAACAATGTCATGTTCTCTAGAGGCAATCCGCCTCGAAACATGCTCGACGTCTGATTCGTCATCGACACCGTGGTGGTGGCCGTTTTTAATATTCAACATTTTTACAGGAAAATGAATTGGAATTTTAGCATTTTTTAGGTAGAACACTCTCGTCCTCAAAGACTGCGCCAACTGTTGATGCCGAAAAATGGTTAAGGGATATCCACAGTAATGATTTATTTAGCTGAGGATGAAAGGGCTCGAAAAAAAGAAAATTTAGGACACATCGGTGTGGTGTGAGCCACAGGGTCTCTGATGCCTAAGTCAGAAACAGAATTAGGGAGAATATTTTAAAGCACTAAGAATGGCTTAAGGGTACTTAGCTTAGGATCCGTCCCTTGAAAGGGAGAAATGATTTGACTTTTATAGTAGCTGGTCTTGTAACCGCTCAGCTCACTTATGGGCAATGGGGCCGACCTATTCGTTGTAATGGGCAACGCCGCAGGGTGCAGCGCCTCCATACATTATTTGGACTCGGTCGACTCATCAGAGAGTCCTAACCTCCACGACCTATCCGCTCGGATGGACCTACTCGTTGTAACGGACGACGCCACGGGGTGCAACCCCTCTAAATGTTACTTGGACTCGGTTGACTCTTCGGAGAGTCCTGACCTGCACGCCCCATCCACTCGGATGGACCTACTCGTTGCTGGACCCAAGAAGGGTGAGGCTATAAGGGTCGGCCCCGGGGGGGTCCTGGCCTTCCTTGGCCAACCGGCTGCAAGGGTCGACCTCTAGGGGGTCCTGGCCTTCCTTGGCCGACCCCTAGAGGTCGGCAATGGGCTTGGCCGACTTCGGGAGTCAGCAAGGGTGTTGGCCGACATCGGGGAGTCGACAAGGGTGTTGGTCGACTTTCGGGGAGTTGGCAAAGATGTTGGCCGACTTCCGGGTGGTCGGCAAGAGTGTTGACCGACTCCTGGGGGTCGGCAAGGGTGTTGGCCGACCCCCTGGGGGTTGAGGCCTCCATTTGACCGACCCCGGGCGGTCGACATTGGCTTATTTATCCTTCGTGCGGGTCTCAATCTCTTCCGAGTCTTTCGAGATATTTTAGCCTACAATAGCCATTAAGCATAATGAATATTTAGCAGATTTCTCCTTTTCTACTTCTTGAACATTTTCTTGATTCAGAGAATTATAATTCTCAATCACATCAAAGAAATCGTTAGTAGCATAAGATGATTTTTCAACACTATAAACAATATCAAGAAAATGTCAAATATTATATGCAAAATCAAAATGAAAAATTATATCACATATATTTCTATCTAAACCACAACAAATAATATTTATAGCTTTGACATTAAAAGTAAGTAACTTATTGTACAATTGAAATTTAGACAAATCATGCGCACAAACATATAAAATATTAAAATCAATAGCAAGCATGTAAGTTTTCATTCTATTTTTTCAAAGCGTAAAATTTCTACCACCAAAAAAATGAGGCTTATCAATGCAACGATCTTGAATAATATTTAAAGTTGTCTTAGCTCGAGGAATAATATTTAAAGTTGCAACGATCTTCCAAAAGTTCAATTTTAGTCCTTAGACTTTCAAAAAAAGTTTAATTTGGTCCTTATTATAATTTTTTTTTTGTTAATTTTTCCTAAAAAATATATCATATTTCATATAAATTTTAGAAATATGTTCACACATATATATTTTGTTTACTTGTATTAAAATTATTAACATTATTGAACCAGTTTCAGTTAATATTAATTTTAAATTGATCATAAGGACCAATTTTAAACTTTTATTGAAATCTAGAGACGAAAATTGAACTTTTAAAATTTGAGGGACCAGAACGGAACGAACTTGAAAGTCTAAGGACTAACGTTGATTTTTTGAAAGTTTAGGAACCAAAATGGAACCAAAGGTGAAAAGTCTAGGGGACCAAAATGGTATTTTAACCTTTGAAAAAAAATATATAGAATTAGTCCCTCTCGTTTGGTAAAACCTAAAAAATAATTCATGTTATTCATAAATCATAGGCGAATCAAGTACCTAGGTGTAACTTCTGATGTATGAACGATGTATTTTTTTTAGTCCAATCAATTACTTTATCTCTCACTCTCATCATTAAAGTACACCAAGACAACTAGTTTCTACAAATTTTATTCACTAACAATTACGAATAACCGATTATTTTTTAGATTTTATCAAATCATAAAAACTAAATTCCAATTTTTTAAACCATGAGTAAATTGTAAATTTCTCTAAACCAAAGGACTAAAATCTAGTTTTTCAAATCATATAGACTAAACTCTAACTTTCAAACTATAAAGACTAAATTTATAATTTACCCGAAATATTATCATCGATCCAAAGTAGCACTTTGAGTAGAAAAGAAAAAAAAAACTAATTAACAAAACAGTAAGATGTTTATTCATGTATTATTGTGTCAAATTAATTAGTTATTTATTTGTCCAAATAGGCTTGATAACCGAGAGATCACGGGTTTAAATTCTTCACTATCAAACTAGTTTCTATGACCTCTCGAACATCATTATCATCAGTCGATTTTGTCTTTTCGTTTATTTGAAAATAATAAGGTTGTAGAAATATGATGATCGATCCATTAGTTTGGCAAGTTGATGATCCAAAATTGGTCGGCCTCTTTCGAGAATTTAGGGGTTTTGTAAAGACATGGCAACTTCATCGCCATTGAGAGGTGATTAGATTTCCATTTATTTCTTACTATTTTCCCATTGGGTGCTCCACTTATCTACATCCCAAGAGTATATCATATGATTCTTCATTGTTCTAAACAATTTTAGGTGGAATTAATTTTATTATAATATGCTTTCATTATAGTTTTAAACAAAGATGCATATGCATAATACGAAATCAAAGGAATTAATCTTATTGATTAAATCGATCTTTGAGGTTTTAGTAGCTAAATCAAAACCGTTGGAACAGTAAGGGATTCTTACACAAAATAGATTGCCTTTTGGGAGATTTCTTTCAAAGGAGATTTGACACGAGTAAAAAAAAAAAACTAAAGAAATATCAGAAATAACATATTTTAAAAGTAAATTACATGTAGAGTACAAAAGTGATCCCGCCCACATAACAACACTAAAAAGCTCACACGTCTATCCGTCGCATTTGTCTCATTTCTATCAATTCATGTTTCAATCAGTTTCGTTGTCTGTTTTCAATGATTAAAGGCTATCCGCCAAATTGATAGAAATTGTTCGACTTCAAACAACCTTTAACATGACTGATCTTGGTCAGCTATCTTATTTCCTGGGTCTGGGAGGTTAGTCAAAAGTTAGATGGTGTTTATGTTAGCCAAAAGAAATATACTATATATTAATATTCTTACCAAGTTTGGAATGATAAATTGTAAGTCGTGTGCTACTCCTATGTCGACCAAACTTTTAATGAGTTCCTCCAACAACTACAATACCCCTAACGCAATGTCCTATATCGATAGATGATAGGAGATTTACACTATCTTACATTCACAAGACCGAACATTGCGTATACACTATCAATAAGGTTTCTTAATTTATGTATTCTTCACAACTTACTCATATCTTTTTGTTGTCGAACGCATTTTCAGGTATCTTCGTGGTTCGACAATATCTCGCAAAGTTCCACAAAGGTTGAATATCGATCCATGGCTGCCATGACTTCGTGGTCTCTTGGATTCGAAATTTATTAAAGAAGCTTCATGTTGTTCTTCCATCAGCTCTGGTTCTATTATGTGACAACATGTCTACCTTGTAGCTGGCCAAAAACCCTATATTTCATGGTCTTATGAAGCACGTCGAGTTAGATTTTATTTTATTCGAGAGAAAGTGACTTCTAAGGATTTACGAATGAAATTTATTTGCTCTTAAGAATAACCAGCTGGCCTGCTTACTGAGGCATGCACTTCCTACACATCTCTTCTTCATTAAGACCCAAACTCTTCAGATTAAGTATTCGTAACACCTATTATGCTTCTTTTTCTGGTTTGTCAAGAGATTCTGGGAGAACGATCATGCCTATGGAGGGTCGGTGGAAAGCCCCACCGTAGGGGTTCTGGAAGCTAAACACGGATGCTTCAGTTTGCCCGAGATCAGGAGATGGTGGGAACACTACTACAAAAGAGGGAAAAGGTGACGGTCAATCCAATTTTTTTTTTAAAAAAACACCGATATTTGGTGTCGGTCAGACCGACACCAAATATCTGTGTTTTTAAAAAAACGACAACATTTCTCCCTTCTAAAAAACTGGTCCAAATACTTTTACCGGCACCAAAGGTGACCGACACCAAATATCCGTGTTTTTAAAAAAAAACGACACCATTTCTCCTTTCTAAAGGTCCAAATATTTTTGGTATCTGTCCGACCGACACCAAAAGGTTGGACCGACACCGTTTCTTTTGAATTTTGGTGGTTTTGACATTTTCAAGGCATTGTTTCTTATTTTCCTTGAAATAGACAAATCATCACTTAGATTTTTTTTTATACAAGTTTTGATACTTTTAATGTCGGTCACAAATTGTGACCTATTATAATAAAGCAAGTTTAAATGACAATGGTAACCCACATGCATATACGTGGTGACCCATAAAAATATGTTTTTTAAAAATTAAAAAGGTATTTTGAATGACGCGCACATTTAGTGACGGGCACACATTTAGTGATGGGCAAAAACCGTAACAAAAAATCTTTGGTGTCACGCAATATGACCAACACCAAAGGCTTTTTGTGTCGCTCCAAACCAACACCAATGAGCGACCCAGAGACTTTTGGTGTCGGTCATGAACGACACTAAAATCCTTTGGTGTCGATCATCTTGCGTGACATCAAAGACTTTTGGTGTCGGTTTTTGCCCGTCGCTAAATATGCTCGTCACTAAATGTCTATAACGACACCAATATTGATGACGGTCGCTTGACCGACACCAAATATATTTGATGTCGGCATATGACCGACACTAAAACTCCGGTTTCTACTAGTGGAAGATTGAATGGATAGTGCGGGATTGCAAAGGCAAGTCGATTGCAGCCGGTATCAGAGCTAGGTTCAGGAATTGTGCGGTCACAATTCTCAAAGGTGTTGCAATCAAAGAGGACCTGAAGAATAATTTGAATTCTAGTCGTTGGATTCTTCCTTTGCTGGTGGAATCTGATGCAAATGGGGTGGTCCATGCTTTGATAGGTTTTGGCAAGGATTTTTCTGAATTTAACAACATTATTGTTGATATTGGGCTTCTCTCCTAAATGCTTGGAAAGGTTTTCTTTCACTACTGTAATAAATCTTGTAATAGGGTGGCCGATTTGTTGGCCAAAAGTAGTTCTGTTGTCTGGAACTTTTTACCTTACGCTATGGAGGTTGAGTGTTCCTTTTGGAGAGGGGTTATTCCCCCGATGTGGTACCTTGTTTGGAAGAGGATTGTCTTGGTTGTACAATTGGTTGTTGATTAATCTAATTTTCTTTTCAAAAAAAAGTAATAGGTGGTTGTTACATGCTTTATAGGTTTTTCTTGTATTGGGCTAATGCACACTTCTATATATACTCATGTGGTCTTACTTAATCAATCATCCTCTCTCTCTCTCTTTTCTACAATAATAAGCAAATAAGTTTGTTCTTAACATTGCAAACATAAAAAAGTACATCAATTTGAACAATTGAGGTGTTTGCCAACAAAAGTAATATAGGTCAACTCATATACGTGCTTCTAATATACTTAGCAATAAGCAAAACTTGCTTTAAGTAAGTTAAAGTCTAACCTATTTGTTACTGAGAAATTTCGGTCAATCATAAATTGCCACATCATTATCTCAAATTTGATGACAAAATTAAATTAACTTTTGAGACAATATTTCTCAAAATTAAATTGGATCAAAAGTTTGTTTTATTTTGAAATTGAGTCAAAACTAAATAAGACCCACGTTTAATTGGTGGTCCAAGTGCATATGAATATCCATGTCCATGTAAACAAGTCCAATGTGCCAAGCCCAAGACTAAAACCTGAAAGCTCATCAAGGCCCAGACCCAAAGTTCATGGAAGCTCTATAAATAGAGAAGTTGAAGATCCTGACTCTCCAAATTTCTAAGAATTAAAAGACACATAGAAGGTGAAGCGATTTCATAAGCAAACCGCTCAAACACGAAGAACACACGACTGATCAACAAGTTAACGATCGATCCAAAGATCAACAAGAGATCAACAAGTTAACGATCGATCCAAAGATCAACAAGTCAATGACCGATCCAAAGATCAACAAGTTAGTGACTTACCATAAAAAAGATCAACAAGCCAAGACTGATCAAGCACTAACAAGTTCAACCTCAAGAACGAGCTGCAAAGCCCTTGAACCAATTCTACATTAGAGAATAAGTTGTGAAGCCCTCGAAGTATTTGTATATGAGAGAGAAAGAATCAGAAACAAATTAGAGATTGTAATCATATACTCATATCAATCAAATTCAAATTCATATACACTTGTCTCACTCTCCTATTTTATAGTGAAATCTCATATGAACACTATTACAAGTGTATTTGGCTAACCAATTACAAGTATATTAACTCCTTAACTAGCTATCTAATAATATTTAGTATGTACATTAATGTTTATTTAGTCCTCAATAAAAACAAATTAAGAATTCCTATCTTAACCATAAAACTACAAAGTTCACATATTTTTAATACAATTTCTTTTTTTTTTTGAAAAAAATACGACATCAAAAGAATGGAAACGAGCATACATTCAGAAAGTCATCAACCAACCATGTCATCCTTGGAGACAATTAGGTTCACTATATCTATATACTCTTCTCTTCTTTCTTTTTTTTTTTTTTTTTTATCAAACTTTGACTTATGTTTTAATATTTGAAAACTATTTGAAATTTAATTAACAAATTAAAATAATATTTTTTATTAAGAAATATATATATTAAAAAGTGTGGCTTTCATCCCAAAACCAATTAGTAACCGGAGAAGTAGCCTACTCTATCCTTAAAGAATCTCACCTTTTTAATGTGGGACATTTGCCATGAGTATCTCCAACCATATATGATCGAAAATCGAGGGAAAATGATTAATTTTGATTTTGAAAACTCGTTGCGAAAGCGTGTAAGATGGAAGTTTGTTTACCAAAAATTTCCATATCCTTGATAATAGGAACTCACCCAATGACTAATGTTCAAATATAGAAATCAAACGAGAAGTTTAGAAACAGAAACTGACCGTTTCAAAAGGGGAATTTGCTCAATTTTAAAAAAAATAAATATTTCATTCATATTCCAATTCTGCTAACACCGTCTGTTGAATCAAAGATTATATCGTTATCGATTCAAAATTATTAAATTTCCTAAGTTCTTTCGTCTTAATTCTTTTAGTAAATTAAAAATCTACAATCGAATAGCTAAATCATTTAAGAAGAAAAAGAACAGAGATATTGGACAAGCCTTAATAAATTGAATTTAATTGAGCAAAGAAAACAAAAACAAATATATATATATATATATATATATATTATTTATTTTTAAACATAAAGAACAATGTCAATGGTTATATCTCGTTTCTCTGTTTTCATTCTCTGCATTCTTTTCTTCTCAAATATTTTCATTACACAATCTTCCAACGAAATCAACAAATCTCTTATCAACAGAACTTGCAAGAAAATTTCAGCCAACACCAAGACTATTTCCTTTAATTTTTGCTCAACATCTCTACAATCTGCCACCACTGACCATTGCATCGATGTTCGCTGCCTCGGGCTCGTATCGATCAACTTGGTTCACGACAATGTGACTAGCACACGCAACCAAATCGAAAAGTTCATGAAAAATGAGGGCCTTGATCCATTTTTTAATTCGTGTTTGGGTGATTGTTTTGAGCTTTATTCGAACGTGATCTCGACAGTGAACCAAGCCATGAAGGGTTACAGGCAGAAGAAATATGGCGATGTGAACATGGCCATCACATCGGTGATGAACGCAGCGACAACATGTGAGAATGGTTTCAGGGAGAAGAAAAGGGTGCGTTCGCCATTGACGCAAAGTAATGGAGATGCATTTCAATTGGGATCCATTGTTCTAGCAATTATGAGTTTGCTTCAATGAGTTAAATTGTTGCTTTTTTTTTGTTTTTTTTTTTTGGGTTACAAAACCTTGAAGATCTCAATTTTGTATGGAATAAAAAATTAATATAAAATATTGTTTTGTTTTTATTTCCAAACACAATCGTTGTGTTGTCAATTAGAACAATTGGCAACAAGGTGTTGTTAGATGTACATAGTTTGCAACTCTCTTTTCGCTCTTTCTTGTCTCTGAGTTTTCTCTTATCAAAAGTCACGTGGTTTGAGCATCCCAAATGAATTCCGTTCATACTCACAATCTATATGATCGTACACATCAACACCACAAGTGCTTGTTCATCTTCTTTAAAGGAAAATAATACTTTAACATCTCATTCATCCTTCGGTTCCTTTTTAGAAGTCGTTGTATATTGATTTTCATATATATATCCTTCGTATCTTCTTCAAATTTCTTATTTTCGTTCTTCTGAGCTCTTCGAGATTGTGTTGTTTCATGATTAATTCTTCTTTTGTCAGCATTTCCATCTTTAGCATGATGCCTCTAAGTTGCTCTTAAGCTTGAAAGACTTGGTTTCTCAATGTTGACCCTCTAAACTAGATGGTTTAATGCCTTGAACTTTCTCTTACATACTTCATGAATCTTACACGCTTTGGCAAGAGAAGACTTTGCCTCCTAACTTTGTTGCTAACTACAAACACTCTCTAAAGAAATCTTTGGCTTGTGGGCAATCACATCCTCACGAATCTCGTTATGAAGACTCGTGATGAAGGTTCAAATTTTCTTCTTCTCTGTCAAAATTAATATAATGTGATAAGAGCATTAACCTCCTCTCATAAGCAACTATGGTGCTATTCAATTGCTGAAGGCCAGTAATATAATCTACATGGTCCCGTCTGTCAACTTCGGTGACATCTTTATCTCAGACTCCCTCCAACTCTTTTCCTCCTTTTTTTAGGGTCAACACAACACAATGAACCTTTTACTCCTCAAGGCAGACCATGCGGTGGAAAATGGTCTCACATGACAACCAAGTCTTAAAAACAAGTGAGTTCTTGGTCGGATTTTCGAAGTCCACCAAAATAAATACTGATTTATGGAACGAGTTGAATCCCAAAGAGCAACCAATCAATTTCTCAATGTTTAAAAATAAATTTGATATTTTCAATGGAATTCTAAATAAAATAAATAATAAAAATAAATAAATCAAATAATTTACGAAAACTTCCTATCCAAAGTTTAGTTTAATCGAATTATAATATTGATCATATGCCACAATTTAATTTTTCTTGAACTCAAGAAATTAGTCAACATATTTAATTTGGAGAAACCATAATAACTAATTGTTGTCATATTTTATTGACGATGATCTAGCATTAAAAAAAATCTTATCATTGAATCAATTGTGCACGGAAGGGTTCCATATTAACTAAATAATAACATTAAAATTAGTGAGAAAAACTAAATCAAAATCAATTAACTTAGACGACTATAAATTAATTAATTTTGTTTATTTATTTTCCTAAGATCTATCATGCAAGCTATAAATTTGGAAAAACCACAATAACACACACATGAGCCAAAATCGTGTATAATATAGAACGATTGAGAATAAACTAAGGCATCAATTTAATTTATTAGCAATCAATCACATGTCATATCCCAATCATCGCATCAAGATTGCAAGAATAGTCAATAGATAGACAAATCCTCACAATTCATATATCACAGATAATCAACAGAAAACAAACCATCATGTTTCACATAACACACATACCACAGAACATCAGATCAGCAAAATATATCAACATAAGCTAACATGCATTCATCGATCTTCATGTATTAAACCAAATGACCTAGAGTTGGAGGGAAGAGTTTCTTACATTGGATGAAGTCCACGAAAGCTCCAACTCCTAACCCAATGAACTTATAAACCCAACTCTCAAACAAGGCATTAAGCGGAGTAACGAGTCAAAACTAGCGCTTTACAATACTTGATAACGAGTTTTATTTCTGCATATTGTTAGAGGATAATATTATTTTTCTTTCCATTATGGTTATTTAACTATTTTGTTAACTCTAATCAAAGACTTAAATTATTTACTGTTTGAACTTATTTTCCTAATTTATTATTTAAATTAATCGAACGTTTGAGTTTTCAGTTAAACTATTTTGATTCATGCATTTTAGTAAGGATTTCTTGTTAGGACTATTAAAGTCCTTACACTTATGCTCACAAAACCAAGGACACACTACAAGAAAAAACATATACAATAGCTTTCAAAAAATGCAATGATAGACATATAATAGCAATGAAATGCTGTCATAGCCCATTTTTTTGAAAGTATCGAACCAATAAAAGCGTTTTTCTACTCCTATTAAAAATGCTGCTAAAAGTTTATTTCAATAACGTCATTTCAATGCTATAAAATTCAACGATAGCATTAAAATAAGAGCTATAATTTCTCATTCATAGCATTTTGTATAACACATGCATGATGTTATAAAAGATATCCAATTTTGGCAAAATTCATTGATTTTCCATAGCTTTTTTTTAATGATATAAAAATACAATTGACTTTTTATTCAAAAAATATTGATTATGTTATTTTCTTTATATAACATTGTTAAACATATTTATAAAATCAACTTTGTATGTTCTATAGACTATGGAGTTGTACAAAATTCAAATTATAACACAAAAGTAAGCTAAGACATTAGTTTATAATATTACTAAAATCAAAAGTGTGTCGCAAAAAGTACTTAAAAATGAAGTACTTAGAAATGAAAGAAAGTTCAAATGAGTACATATATATAATCTCAAAAAGTTCTTAACAAAAAAATATATAGTCTCAAAAAGTTCATATCATTCTCTATGAAATACGAATATTCATGTTTGCGTCGTCATTTCATTCACCTAACAAATAAAATCAAAATGAATGTTATAAATAATATTATTATTGAACACATCAATCAAATAAAAAACTATATAAATTAGTTTACTTACATATTTTGACTTTATCAGTTGGTCATGCAATTGTAGAACCATTAGCATCATCAATAATAACAATATCAGATGTATGCCTCCATAAAAATTACCCACACACGTACTACATTAGGACCAAGAGGGATGTGACGGACAAGTGTTGATGGATCATTAGAAGACCATTTCCCTTGGGCAATTACTTCTCCTTAACCAATCCAATCTAACAAAATACTTGTGGGGAGGAATATTGGTTCCAACACTCTTTCACAAGTAAATAAATAAAGTATCCATCATTCTCAATTTGAAATACTAAATGAATAATTGTGAATACAAAAAGAGATAAATTTACCAATGGAGAATTTATTATGGGAGATTGTTCATGTGTTGACATTGATACATTAACATTATTACAAGATGCTTGTTCCTTCATTCTCTCCTCCTATATACACAAAGAATTATAATTATAGTCTAAAATAATAGTTTTAAATAGTTATATTAAGTTAGTTAAATTTACCTTGTCCTTCAATAAAGATGATACCACTTTCTTCAACACATCTTTTATGAAGATTCAGTCGTTCTTTGTTATTATGTACAAAAGTCTACTGCCTACTTCACTAATTTGTAGGAAGATACTGAACTTTTGTATTTGAAAAAAATTTCAAGAGGGATGATCTCTGAAGTACATGATTTCTTTCTAGATGGGAGGAAAAGAAGGTGGGCAGATCGAACCACTATACTATCACGGTTAACTATACTTAATAATTTATCCTATTAAATTAAATGAAAAACATTACCCAATTATCCTGATCCTGGGCGGATAGCGGGAAAGAGAAATTTTACCATTCAACTATATCCGCATTTTTTTTATCCGCAATGTATAGTATACATCAGTCCCGAGCTAGCCTATATATACTAGGCTATTAATACTAGGTTAGAGTATACTAGGCTATATTTATAAATATATATAGTCTCATGCTTTGCACCTTCGGTCGAGCGGCTTTGCACCTTTACAGTTGAGAATATTCTATCCTCTCCCTGAACCT
>JBBMEG010025084.1:0-24468 GCA_037832605.1 Cyclanthera cordifolia | reverse complement strand
ATTATTATCTTATTTATTTTTCCCTATTTTAGTTAGGAATAGTTCTCTATTTAAACTACATTTGATGTATCATTATTATGCGAGAAATAAAATTAAGGTTTAGTTTTTCCCTAATTATCTTCATAATGAAAGTAGTGGCTAACCAGATTCTATCAATTTGGTATCAGAGCACGATCTTGGCCGATGGTGGGCAAGATGGAGGGGAGAGTGACGACGTTGGAAGAGGATTTGGCGGGAGTTGTAGCGAAGCAGGAGGCAATCGAGGAGAGTATGTTAGCCAAATTCGCAGAAGCGGAAGAACGACAAAAGTCTCACTTCGAACTGATAGGGGAGGAATTGCGACAGTTGCAGGAAGGAGGCCAGGGGTCGACGACACCTGGAGAAGCGTCGGCCGTCGTAGATCGGGGAAAAAAACCGATCTGGGTTGGTACAGGGGAGGAAGGCGGTGGTTTAGGGTTTGGCGAGG
Organism: Cyclanthera cordifolia; assembly: GCA_037832605.1. Taxonomy (NCBI): domain Eukaryota; kingdom Viridiplantae; phylum Streptophyta; class Magnoliopsida; order Cucurbitales; family Cucurbitaceae; genus Cyclanthera; species Cyclanthera cordifolia. The sequence goes on along the minus strand of JBBMEG010025084.1, from coordinate 24,002 downwards.
AACGCTCGAGGCTGGCCGCGAATGACGCGGGCTGGGGTGCGACTAGGGGCGACCTGCGCGCGCGGTTTGACGCGAGCAGCGGTGTGCGACGGGCGCCATGGGGCACGGGCGGGGAGGTGCGGTTTGACGCGGCGTTGGACGCGGCCTACGGCGCAGCTGACGGCGTCGGTCTGGGCGCGACGGTCGGCGGCTGGGGCGCGCGAGTTGGCGCTAAGCCAGGCGAGGGTGGTGGCGCTGAGGGGTTTGCGGGCGCAGGGTTGGCTGGAGGAGCCGACGCTGGGCGAGCTGACCGGCTGCACGGGGGTGGGCCGAGGGTTGGATAGAACTGGCCGATGGGGGTCGGGCAGCCCGGGTTGGTTGGGCAGGACGATGGCACGGGTCGGATTCCATCGATAAGAGACGCTCCATGTTTCGATATGCGGCTTCGGAGGCTCGAAATTCCCATTTACAAAGGTGAGGATGGGGAGGACCCGATTGGGTGGGTACACCGGGTGGAACGATACTTCATGGTGAACCAGTTGACCGAGAGGGAGAAAGTCGAGGCTGTCATCATGTGCTTAGAAGGTGAGGCACTAGATTGGCAACAGTACAATGATGATAGATGCCCGATAGTGAGTTGGGAGGAATTCCGAGCTCGGTTGTTGGGCCGTTTTCAGCCGACGTCTGAGGGTGGTAGATACGCTCGGTTGATGAAACTTCAACAGACAGGATCGGTAAAGGAATACCGAAAACAGTTTGAGAGGTGTGCTAAGGGTATGAAAGAGCTGAATGAAGAAGTCTTGGAGGGAAAATTCGAAAGTGGGCTGAGAGAGGAAATTCAGAGCGAGCTGAGAAAATTACAACCTATAGGGTTAACGGCGAAAATGATGATGGCTCAGATAGTGGAAGATGACTTTGCAGTTCAACAAAAGCGAAGAGGGGGAGCCGGGTCAATGAAAGGTACTGGAGGATTGACCAATTTGGAAGCCATAGTAGTGGCTCCAGTAGTGTGGGTTCACGGTCAATTACCTACACTCCAAACAGGGTAAACAAGACAACCCCTACTGACCATATTGGGGAACAGAAAACGATTCCCAAAATTGGGGTGCCTGCGGGGAGTACTTTGAGGGGACCGTTCAAAAGACTGACGGAGGCCGAGATCAAAGTGAAAAGAGAGAAGCGATTATGCTTTCGGTGTGATGAGAAGTTTGCACCAGGACACCGTTGCAGCAGGAAAGAACTACAAGAAATTCAGTTGGTGGAGGTCATGGGTGAGGAAATAATTTCACGGGTCATATAAGGGGAGGATGGGGAAGTCGAAGTGGTGAGTATTGAACAGGAGTTAGTGCCGCTCGATGTGCCCGATTTAGCCCACTTGTCGTTACAGTCCTTAGCAGGAATTGATGCACCTAAAACGATGAAGTTGAGGGGCACGGTGTGCGAGTGCGAGGTGGTTATTCTGATTGATAGTGGGGCTTCTCACAACTTCATTTCTGACACAGTGGTTTGGAAATTACACATTGCCATTGAACCAGCAACTGCTTGTGGAGTGGTACTTGGCACGGGCGATTCTGTTCGGGCGGCAGGCCTATGTAAAGGGGTAACGATTCACGTTCCTGAGTTAACTATCATACATGATTTTTTCCCGTTACCGCTTGGCATGCAGATGTTATATTGGGGGTAGCATGGTTGGAGACGTTGGGGTCAATAGAGATGGACTATCGCACGCTTACTATGAAATTTCATATAGGGGGGTGGATGGTTCAGTTGCAAGGAGATCCCACATTGATTCGTTCACAAGTGTCTCTGAAATCCATGATGAAGGCATGGACCGATCAGGATCAGGGAATTCTTATTGAACTCAACCGGTTCGATTTAGAGGACGACAACTGTGAAGCCTACAGTGTGGAAAGGGATCAGAATATGACTGATGGGGTGCAGGATGTCTTACAACAGTTCGATGAAGTTTTTGACAGTCTTGATACATTGCCTCCGTCTCGTGGGCATGAGCATGCTATAGAACTACAGCTTGCCGCGGACCCCGTAAATGTTCGACCATACAGGTACCCTCAATTTCAGAAAAATGAGATTGAAAATCTTGTGAACGAAATGTTGTTGGCAGGTATCATTCGTCCTAGCACAAGTGCGTTTTCCAGCCCAGTCATATTAGTTAAGAAGAAAGACGGCAGTTGGCGATTTTGTGTGGACTACAGAGCGTTGAATCATGTGACCATCCCAGACAAATTCCCAATTTCGATGGTTGACGAGCTACTCGATGAGTTGTATGGCGCAGCCATATTTTCTAAGATTGATCTAAAATCGGGGTACTATCAGATCCGGGTTCAGGAGAGTGATGTGCACAAAACAGCTTTCCGCACTCATGAAGGGCATTATGAGTTACTAGTTATGCCTTCCGGCCTTCGCAACGCATCGTCCACGTTTCAGGCTTTAATGAATGACGTTTTGAAACCGTTCCTACGCCGTTTTGTGTTGGTCTTCTTTGATGATATTTTGGTGTACGGTGCGTCGATGCAAGACCACACCATTTGGCAGAGGTGTTGCATGTGTTGTTACAGAACCGTTTGCTTGCCAACAAGAAAAAATGTATGTTCGGGGTTAGGCAGATTGAGTACTTGGGTCACCTGGTATCCGGCGAAAGGGTACAAGCCGATCCAACCAAAATTGAGGCGATGGTAAACTGGCATTCTCCGCTAAATCTGAGGGACTTCCAGGGATTTTTGGGCCTAACAGGCTATTATAGGCGATTCGTGGCGAATTATGGCACTATTGCTTTGCCAGTGACTCAATTATTGAAAAAGGGGAAGTATGTGTGGACTGATGTTGCCGAAGATGCTTTTCAACATCTGAAAAGCGCCATGACTAGCGTCCCTGTGTTACGGTTGCCGGACTTTGCTAAACCGTTTGTAATAGAAACAGATGCTTCCGGGGTTGGGATAGGAGCCGTTTTGATGCAAGAGGGGCAGCCCATTGCTTTCTTTAGCAAGGCGTTACCGCCCACCCGCCGCCATAAGGCTGTTTGTGAGTGTGAGTTGATGGCCAGGGTTTTTGCCATACAGAAGTGGATGTCGTATTTGTTGAGTCGACGTTTCATTGTTCGTACAGATCAGAAAAGCCTTAAATTTTTGCTAGAATAGCGTGTCATCGCAGGAGAGTATCAGAGGTGGATAGCTAAACTTATGGGGTACGATTTCTACATCGAGTATAAACGTGGGAAGGAAAACTCAGTCGTCGATGCCTTGTCACGATTACCACCGGCGTTAGAATTGGGGCTGTTGAGTGTGATCACAGGAGTGAATCTCGCCGTGTTTGTCGAACAGGTGGAGGGTGATGTACGACTTCAGAAGATACGACAGGATTGCTGAATGGTCAAACCAATGGTGATGGGTATTCCTTACAAGGAGAGATGTTATGTTATAAAGGGAGGATTGTCATCCCTCCTTCCTCGCCAACGATACCTTTATTGTTGAGAGAATTTCACAACAGCCCTATTGGGGGTCATCATGGCTCACTCAAAACATACCAGCGATTGGCACGAGAAATATATTGGCCTGGAATGAAGGCTCGAGTTCGAACTTATGTGGCAGAATGTGAGACATGCCAACAGGCCAAACATTTGACCCTCACACCTGCGGGGTTGCTTCAGGCATTGCCGATACCTGAGAGGATTTGGGAGGATATTTCCATGGATTTTATTGAGGGGTTGCCCAGAGCTAAAGGTTATAACACCATTTTCGTGATTGTGGACAGGCTGTCTAAATATAGCCACTTTATTCCCCTACGACCTCCATTTTCGGCAGTCACCGTGGCGGTGTTATTTATTAAGGAGGTTGTGCGCTTGCATGGCTATCCCCAGAGTATTGTGTCCGACCGTGATAAGATATTCACCAGTCAATTTTGGGAGGAGATTTTCCGCCTGTCTGGGACACAGTTGCGTCGCAATACGACATATCACCCTCAGACAGATGTACAGACCGAGGTAGTGAACAGAGGCATTGAATCGTATCTCTGTTGTTTCGCGATGCATACACCAAAGAAGTGGTTGCAATGGCTTCCATGGGCTGAGTACAGTTACAATACTGCCGTCCATTCCGCAACCCAGCTCACGCCATTCGAGGTTATGTATGGTCGTGCTCCACCGCCGTTGTTAGCATATGATAGAGACCTGAGTTTGGTGTCTGAGGTGGACAGAATGTTAGCTGACCGTGATACTATGCTTGCCGTGTTGAAAGTCAATCTACAAAAGGCACAACACCGAATGACACAGTCGGCCAACTGTAAACGCCGCGATATCAAATATACTATGGGAGACTGGGTTTATGTGAAACTGCGGCCGTACCGACAATCAACGTTAGCTACTCACAAACATCCTAAGTTAGCTCCCCGGTTCATTGGACCATTCTTAGTGGAAGCTGAGGTGGGCCGCGTGGCGTATAAGCTGAAATTACCTCCAGATTGCCGCATCCATTCAGTTTTTCATGTATCCGTCCTGCGGAAGGCTATTGGGCCTAATTTAGCTGTCATCCCTATACCGCGACAGCTTAACTCAGATCTGACAGTCCCCAGCAAACCGACAGCGGTGTTAGGAGTTCATAAGGATAAGAGCGCAGACGGAACTATTGAAGTTCTCATACAGTGGGAACAGACAGCCGAAGAAAATGCTACTTGGGAACAAGCCCACACCATCCCTGAACTTTTTCCTGACTTCCACTTTGAGGACAGGGTGAATCTCTGGGGGGCGAGTATTGATACGACTCCGGCGTTACGGGTGTATTCTCGAAGAAATAAGGCGAGCGACAACAATCCGGCTTGAGGAGAGAGAATAACTATTTATTTTATTATTAAATGTTTTTATTTCCGTAAAGACTTATTATTATTATTTCCTAATTTGGTAGCTTTATTTCAGAATAGGGAGAAGTATATAAGCCTCATAAAATTAGGGTTAGGGTTAGCGAATTTAGATATGTATTCTCTTGGAGAAATTGGGAGAGTTCTAAGGCCTCTTGAATGTCCTTAGCAGTTAATGAAAGTAGTGGCTAACCGGATTCTATCAGTTTCCTAAAGAAAAGTTAACTAGAAACTTATCAAATAGACCGAATTTAAGTTTTATTGAGAGTACATAGAATAAATTAAACATTTCAAAGTATATGGCTAAAAACAAAAGAAACCCAAATACAAAGACCAACAGGAATTTTAACCTACAAGTCTTCATGAACATAATAACATAAAATATATACCGATGACATAACCTAGATAATGTATGATATAAAAGGAAGCGGTGCATATCTTCTTTTGATGTGATGTAGTTGTACATATATATAACCAACATAAAGAAAAAGGACCGAGTATGCCATAATTGGAAGTAGATATTGAAACTTGACAAAGCTCAGCTGGTTTATGAGTAAGCTCGCGATGAAGGGGTCAAAGTTTGAATCTCCCACCTCTACGTACTGGTGAACTAACAAAAGCGAGAATCTACGATACCACAAGTATTTAGCCATGTTTTACAAGGCAATTGAGGCTACGTCTTGAGACTTGCCTCGAGGTGAGGCTCTAACTTTTAGCCTCGAGTCTTATGCCTTTGTTGGATCATAAGAGGCTTATGCCTCACTCAGATGAGGCTTACGCCTCCGATGACGCATTGAGGCTTAAAGTCCTTGTGCCTCATAGAATACAAGGAGAATAGTATTAATTTTTTCAATTCTTTAAAATATAATATGAATTATTACTACTTTTACTTGGTTCGTGATCACATTTTCAAGCATTGCTTTAGTATTCTATTTAGATTACATATTTTCTCTTGTAGAGTCTTAGACACATAATCGTTTAGAGCAATCGATTTAATTTTGATCTTTTGTTGGTTTGTATTCATCTCTCATCTCCTTTTGGAATTCTTTGTTGTATTCACTATCACTATTAGGTTCTTGGAGAAATAACTTGTGTTTCATTGATTATTTCAAAAAAAACTTCATCATATTAGTGTTGTGTTGCTGTGACGTTTTATGTATTTTTACATAAGCATTATATTTTATCATTATACAAATTTAGAATTTTTATAAAGTTTTTAATTGAAAATGAGTAAGGGTCTAAGTCCTGAGTAGTCTAATGGGATTGAAGATTGTGAAAAGAGTAGAAGGAACGAACGAGGTCAAACAACAGTACAGTGACCATCTATTAAAGAATAAGAAAGTGAGCAGAAACAGGTGCAGCAAGAAAACCTACTTGAGAGTTGAATTTCTCAATAGCAGCTTGAGCTTCCTCAGGTGAAGCCATGGTGACGAAAGCAAATCCCCTGCTCCTACCATTTTTCTGCTTTATAATCTAAAATAAAAATAAAAACACAAAATCTAATGAGATACAGAGACATTTACATTAACAAAAAAAAAAAGAAAAAAAGAAAAGAGAACCTCAACATCAGTGACAGTTCCGCATTGTCCAAAGAGCTCCTTCATGTCGATTACAGAGAAGGACCACGGTAAATTGAAGACGTACAACTTCCTCTTCTGATTCACATCCTGATTTAGCTCTGAAGCTTCCTCTAAACTAACCTCCTGAACTGCACAGCACAATCGGCCGCCGCTGCGATTCGGCGATGGATTGAAGAGAAAGAGGGAAGGAGCGCGAATGGCGGAGGTGGGAACGAGGGTAGGGAAAGGGGAGGAGAAGGAAATGCGAAGCTTAATGGCGGAGGAAAGCTTCCGGAAAGATAATTTATGGGAAATGGAAGAAGATGGCGATGTTGAAGAAGAAATGTATCGAGAAATTATTGGAATTGCAGATTCAAGCGTCGCCATTGTTTCAGTTTCAAGTGCGAAGAATTGTGGATAAGAAAAGTAGCGACGACTGTACGATTTAATTGCTGTTTCGTTTTTTTTTTTTTTCCACACCGGATGAATATAAAAATGTCATCTCTCTCAATTTTGCATTGTAATTTTATTTTATTATTATTATTATTTGAAATAATACTTCCATTAACAACCAAAACCACCACCAATATAATCACCACCAAAAAAAAAAATAAAAAAAAATCCTTCACAAAAGAGGGAAAGAAATCTCAAGCAAAATAATTTTCATAAATCATCTTGATCAACATATCAGACATCTTATTACAAGTTTGACTATATAATGAGCAAAAGAAATAATTTCAAGTAACAAAGAAAAATGCCTAATATCAACAATAATGTTGTTAAAATAAAAAAAGTCTAAAGAATCTTTAGTTAAAGCACGAACCACCACTAAGGCGTCAGACTCTACCAATGAAGGGGAAAGCCACGACCAATTAGCCCTCATAATAAATTGGAGACCTTCTTTGATCGCCACCTATTCAATTATCTCGATCGCACAATTCATGAACTTGAACTTACCACTATCTTTCCATCACTAGAACTTGGAGAAACTGGAGAATCTGCATTTAATTTTCAACACCTTGGAGGTGGTGCCTTCCATTTTTCCTCTTTTGAGTCCTTAATTCTCTTGGTCAAGCTGTGAGTACCTATAATAGACACCATGTGAATGTTAATCATTTTATCAACTACATTTTGAAGTTTATGAAAATGAGACAACTGATTATCATTCATAACTTCATATAATAAAAACGGCCTTGAATCTTTCCTCTTTACCAATACGTGTACATGGCTTATCTTAGAAGTCAATCCCTTTCTCATCCTTCAAAAAGAAAGTTTTGAAGTCTGAAGAACACATGAAAATCTCCTTCCACAATCTTATGGATCTCTTACACCTCTTGATGATATACATATTAAATTCTCTCTTCTTGAGCTAGATCGGGCACCTAATGTCAATATCAATACCTCTATTATAAATATTATATCGAGTTGGGATAGCATTTGCGATCACACTCAACGCCTTAAGTTTAACTTTAGGAGAACAATGAATATTCCAAAAACTATCTGAAGCGCACGCACCAGCAAAACCCCCAAAGGATGAAGCCAAGCCTCTATTTGCTAAGTCCAAGGCCAATTCATAAGCACTTTTAATCGAAAAGATTCATTTAGAACTATGATTCCATATGATCTCATCTCTACCTCCCACCTCACAAAGAGGAGTGCTTAACATCACCTTAGCATCATTCGGGCAGAAAGAATCTCTAACAAGCTCCTCATGCCACCTCTCATCCTCATTAATAAGCTCAAAAACTCTTATGCTTTCCCACCGACTCTGAACCTTTTTTGCAAACAGATTTCCCAATCTAGCAATCTAAGGATTCACACATATCCCAGTACCAAATTCATTACCAACTTCTATCTAAATCCTTGTTCAAACAACCTTCTTCCCCATAGAATACTACATTGGGCATAAGACTGATTACTTCCCAACTCAGCCTTCAAAAAGTTACCATCTTAAAGTACTTACCCTTAAGAACATTACACAAAAAGTTTGGTAGGATTCTTTAGAATCCTTCTACTATACTTAACCAACATAGCTTGATTGAGCTGGTTTAAATTCCTCAATCCCAAACCTCCCTGATTTTTTCCTCCTATAAAGCTTCTTCCAACTAATATATTGGGCTCTAGATTTATCCCCCTTCTCCTCGCACAAAAACCAAGCACACATTTGCTCCAAACTCTCATTAAAGGACTTGGGAAATTTGAAACAACTCATAATGTATGTTGGAATAACTTGACCAACAACCTTAATCGTCACCTCTTAACCCTTCTCGAAAGTAACTCTTCCAAGATTGTAAACACTTCTTCAACTACCCCTTAATCGAGTTAAAAAGAGCTTTTTTTTTATTCTCGTGATTCTGCGATGGCATACCAAGATGAATACCCAAGTTATCATTAATCTTCACACCTAACACATGACTAAGATTCTCCATCACACGTTTATCAATACAAACCACTAAAAAGAACCGTTAACATAATTGACAATTTGAAGCCATTTCATAACAATTAAGAGTATCTTTAATTTTTGTGCACCCCTAAACATCCGTCTTGAAAAAGATCAAACTAAAGTAATCATTTTACACTTTTGGAAGAGAGGATTATTTCCTGTTAAGAAGAGTAGATAATCCCTCCACACATATTAGAAACAGATAAGGAGAAAGAGGGTCTTCTTGCCTCAAGCCTCTTTGAGGAATAATCTCACCATACGAGTTCCTATTGATCATAATAACGTACTTGACAAAAGAAATTCTCTTTTCTACTCTTTGATCTTGGCCTAACTAAACCCCAATTCCCATATCATGCCAACACAGGAACTTTCGTTCAACTATATCATAAGCTTTACTTATATTCAGCTTGAAAGCAGCTCACCCCAACTTATCGAATTTATGTTTTAAGATTTCATAAGAAATAGGTCTACCCCTAGGGGTATACATGGGTTGGATTGGTTCGAGTTGAAAAAAAAAATTTGACCATCCCAAAATTTTAGTTGGTCAAATTTTCAACCCAACCCAACCCATTTATGAACATAAACCAACCTAACTCAACCCTATATTTTAAAGTTGGGTAGGGTCGGGTTCATTGGGCCAAATTATTAGTTTTAAGGATTTAATCAAAAATAGATGTTCATGAGTTGAGTTGAATTGAGTTAAGAAATTTTTTTGGATCAATCCAATTTTCGAGTCAGTGAATCCACTAACATATACAATCATAATATATGGTTGAGCAACCAAAAACATATCTTTTTTATTGGGTTTGGGTTGAGTCATTGAGTCGTTTTTGTTTTCAATTCAAATATTTATTTTTTTTTAAATCAACATAAAAACAGTAATTAATCATTCAACTACAATTTATACCATTATATATACATTATAAAGACTATTTAAAAGACTTTTGGAGAATAAAAAAAATAAATATAAGATTTAGATAAAATAAATATATGCATAAATAATTATGTTATAGGTAAAAAATATTTTTTTTAATCAATAATGAATACTGGTTAGCTCAGGTCAACCCAAATTAATTTTTGGTCAACCCAAGAACCAACCCAACCCAAGAAAGTTTCCTTTATTTGAACCCAACCTAACTCAAATAAGTTGATTAGCTAACTCAACCCGTCCAAATTGGGTTGTGTTTGTTTGGGTTCTTTGAACACCCCTACCCACCTCACTTAAAATGTGCTTGATTTGGAAAAATGACCTAATCTAAAATGTTTAAGTCTATTGGTCATAGCTAGCCTTAGCAATAATATTATTGTAACAACCCGAAAATTCCTAGTGTTTAAAATTTCAATTTACCAAGGTTAAGGATTTTAAAAGTCCTTTATGTCCTTAATAATGAATTCGGAGGATTAATAAGAAATTGTTTATTAATGGATTAAATAAGCACCATAAATTCAAATAAATAATATTGTGGAGAGGTTGGTTACCTAAATAAGTTTATAGCTTATATTGAGTTTTATTGGATTGTTGGAATGAAAGTAATTATTTATGTGTATATATATGTGTGCGCGCGCGTGTGTGAATTATTAAAACAAAACGGCCAAGAGAATTGAGTTTGAACCAATTCCAAACACCCACTTTGGCAAAACACATTTCTCATATCCACTTGAAACAAACACCCAATTTTCGTACACCTAATGATTTGACCTAGCTCTTTACTAACATCACACATTCTCTCTCTTATGTCTTGAAGTATGCACCACCCACATGGGTATTATCTCCTTGCCAATACTTCATCATGGTCGAACTTTCATCTTTTTTGATGATTTGAGAACTATCATAATCCTCTTTACCAAGCTATAAAGATGACACGACTTGAACTTACCTGTCACTCTCTACCCATTGCTCCTATACCTAACTTGCTCGTGCGTGTAGACCTCTAAGTTTGTCAGGGCCGACGTCAACTATAAAGTCATCCCCAACAGCGTCACGTCCTCTATCTCACGTGAGGGTCCATCATCGGTGCCACAAGAGAGCTCGTCAAGGGCAAGCCACTACAACACCACCGTTTATGAAGCCAAGTTTGCTGGTTTGACTCGAGCCAAGCCCAGAGGCCTATCACCGTCCATTTCGAGATGAGTCACAATTATCGCCAGAATTCATCTTTGGTAAGATTCTTAGTTATTTTGTAGCATATATTGAACTTTATGCTTTATTGTTTGTTGATTTGAAATCCCAAAAATGTACATGCTCTTATAAAATGCATTGATGTTCCATGTGTTAAATTGAATCTTTAAAGTGTTGAAATCTATGGGTGTGAGATGTGAGGTTATGTAATTGAAGCTTTGATGAAAGTCTCTATTGTTGAACCTAAAGAACCTTGTTGAACTTTGACCAAGTGTGGTATTTTGTTTTGACCAAAAAATGTACATGCTCTTATAAAATGCATTAGAGATCTAAGTGAGCTTTGACCGTCCATGTAAGATGTTGACCTTTGATGAGTTAGAACCTATAAGAAAGATGACCAACATATAACCTTGACATTTTTTGTTGAACTTTGACAATATGACCATGAAGAAAGGCACCTAAGCTATGTTGTTAGAATTTGTGAGACTCTTTTGTTGTGTTGACCAACATCGACCAGTTTTGACCATTGTTGACTAGGTCACGAATCTCAAAACCTATTTTTCGAAGTTTAGTTCTATTTATATAATTTTAATGCTCTGGGTCCATTTTTGATGATTTAAGGTGCTAGTTTCGACCTCTTAGTTTATTTAGGGCTCGTTCATGTGCCAACTTTCTCTGATCGTTGACTTGAAGCTTGGAAGCTCTTTCGTGTAATTCGACTAAGGTAAAAGACCATTTACCCTAGCTTAAGACTTATGGGTAATTATGAGCTTGTTTAAGGGTTAACCAGCATGCAATGCATTCTTATTTCTCTGACTTATATAATGTGTTTCAATGTCGATTGAGTAGTATGATTCGTGAGTTGTACCTTGTTTTCCTTATTAAGTAAGCATAATTTTTATGTTACACGTGATGTATGATATGAATTGAAGCATTTGATTGATTTATATGTTTTAGCCATGTTAATTGACTCGTATATTTTTACTGAGTTGTATTGTGATCTCCTGTTAGGTAAGCATAATAGTTGTTACACAGGATAATTTGGGAATGCAAGCATGTTATATTGTTAAAAATTGTCAATTCTTTAAAAGACCTATAAGATATCATATGACATATGATACCTAGGCACACCATCAACATCATCATAAGACTTGGTAGGTAATCAGAACATTATAGATACCGAAAACATACTATTATTTCATCATAAGACATGACAGTAATCATACCATTGTTGATACCTAGATACATTATATTCTTCATCATAAGACCTGATAGGTAATCACATCACTGTAGATACCTAAGCATACTATTATTACTCTTAAGATTTGGCAGGTAATCACATCATGGTTGATACCCAAGCAGACCATCTTAGATGAGACCCTAGTTTGGATAAGGTCTTTACAGTTATTCACCGTATTACATAAGCTAATAGGTTTGAATTCCTCAATCTTGCAAGGGTAATAAATTATAGGAATTAAATCAATAATCGTTCTATTCATATCACCCAGCTTTATATCCTAGTTAAACACACCCAAGCAGAAATGTAGAACATCATTATCCATAATATCCAATAATTTTGTAAAAAAAAACAGAGCATTAGTTCCATCAGGACTGAAGTTTTGGAGGGTTTCATCCCCTACAATGCAACCTCAATCTGCATCCTCACAAAAGGTTTATCCAACCTATCCAAGTCAGAATCAGAAATCTTTTTCTCAACTCCCATAAAAATAAACTCACTAGCCTCGCTATCTTTTTCATTTTAGCAACAAAAAAAAAAAAAATGGTGACCAAGGTAATACCATTTTCTTTACATACTCACTCCCCAATCGCATCCAGAATCTTTGAAATTTTGTTCCTTTTTTTAAGTTGAGAAACTTACATATGGAACCACTTTGTATTCTTGTCTCTTCACTTTAACCACTTCTCTATAGACCTTTGCTTCAAAAAAATTTCTTCAACCCTAAGTAACTTTTCAATGCTTTTTTTAATATTAATAATTTTCTCAGATCTAACATTATTACTCTTTTTAACCATAAGAGAAGATCTTTTTTTTTACTCATGCTAGCCCCTCTAACTGACTCTCTTGGATGGCTGAATTGCTAACTTCCTGTCTATCTCTTTGAGAAGTTTCCTGAACTGCTGGTAGAACCCCTTTGGATGGCTCTCTCAAGAACTAGCTAATGGCTGCTAAAGCTTTAACGTTGAGTCTTGGAACTGCTGACATTGTCACGTTAGGGGTTGCAGGCTGCTCAACACTCTGGCTCGTGGTTCTCATCCTCCTAGGAACAATTGTCAATCTAGCTTTTCGGTGTCCACCCCAGCCCGCCCTATTGGCTGAACTACACGTGATACGCTCAAACATTGTCAAAGTCTGTAAGGTAAACTCAATCTCTCAGTCCCACCCCATCTAACAGTTCTAAACAAGTATTACAAATATACATAACATAACACAGTGGAGATATCATCATAATAATTCATAGCATAATATAGCAACATGCACAACAACAGATAACATGTCATCAATTTCAATTTAACAGTTCATGCTCTAAAACCTTACTTGAATGGGTTACTAGGTGGCGATTGGCAGCAGAAGACCATGAGACTCAACGACTCACAATGTAAGTCAATCTACAGAATCCATGCCTCTGAGATCTAATACAATTGTAAAGGCTCATCCTAGACTAGGGTCCCCTCTAGGCCTCTACCCTAGATGTATGAGTAAAACGACCTTTAAACTAAGACATGTAGAATAATACTTTATTTGATTAAAAGTATATAAAGAGTTCATAACATCAAGTGAAAACATGGTACCTAGTTCTTAAAACAGAATGGAAATAAAAAAGATGAAAATAGCCATATGTCTCTGAAACTAGTAAAATTGTGTAGAAAGGTAACAATGTAATTAAAGAAAGAAACAACAAGCCCATGGTCTCTGCAGCTCCTGATCAGTCCTCTTGAAAGAAAAAAGAGTGAGTTCTTAAACCCAGTAAGAATTCCCAACTTAGGATCAATATAAGCATGAATAAGACAATAGTGATAAATGCAATATAAGCAAATGAATATTAAACAATTAGTATCGTTAGGGTAATATTTAAAAGGAGTTTTCCAGCCCGGTCTTGAAGTAGTAAGTAGTGGTGGCCTAGGTATCCTATGTAATAGGATTGCCGGTTAGGACTTATTATGAAGATAAGAGGTGCTTGGGTATCGTTGCTTTCTGGATTATCGACTAGGTCTTCTTTAAAGTGGAGATGCATGCCTAGATATCATTGCTTCTCTGATTTCCTACTAGGTCTTGTATGAAGTGGAGATGCATGCTTGGATATCGTTGATTCTCAGATTGCCTATCAGGTCTTACAATAAGTAAAAGAACGTGGCGTTCATGGAATAACATAGTCAATAAACATATAATCATAATACGCTTGCAAAACAGAATGACATGTGTAACCTATGTAACATGCTTGCCTAACATAGTTCTAATCACATTTCATTAAGATATACAAATCACTACATGACCAACAATCATATGAAGCATGAACCAGCATAGAAATATAATTAAAGTCATCATAGTGTAACAACAAAATATCCTAGAGAAGCACATAAATACCTATGGAGTCTCAAGTCAATGATATAGTCCCCTTACCTTGGTTGGTATCCACTAAATTTGCTTAAGGTTTTTCGAACCATGGCTTTTGGAAGTTTTCCCAACAAAATTGGCAAAAACAGTGTTAAGGAGTCAAACATCGGAATGTACTAACTCAAACGGAGCATCAACTCTCTTATTGACTCGAGGAATTGAACTAAGATGATGTAGTTTGCAAATTGACAAGATTCACAATTTAAAGATGACACATTATGAAACTCTGGATATAACCTCTAAAATAGACAATGGAGGATGACCTAACTGACAATGGATCTTGAACAACGACTCGGTACTCGAACACGCTATAACCCTTACTAGAAGTTGATCAAGAATGTAGAGACCCCTAGATTCATGCCCTCTACAATAACTTTCTTCGTGAAAAGATCTTGAAATAAGAAATAACTAGAGAAAAAGGAAATAAAATAATTAAGGTCACAAAAAATTTGACTTACCGAAATTAGGTTAAAAGAAAACTTTGGCAAACATAAAACAGAGGACAAAGAAATAGTAAGGGTAAGCGTGATCGCACCAGTTCCCTAAACAGGAGATGAAGACCCTTTGCTAAAGTGACAGTAGGAAACAAAGTAGACGATAAAAAAGATGAAAACAAACTACAATTACTTGTCATATGAGCAGTAGCTTCAGAGTCGATGACCCATTTTGATGATGATCTAAGTAGACGATGATTATTACTAGACTTGGCTAAGGTTGTTGTAGAAGGATTTGCAGAGGACGACAACAATAATTAATTTGAAACTCAAAGTTTAGCAAACTCGTCTGTAGTGGAAGCATTATCACTTAATGCAAGACACACTATATGAGACCGTTTCGTGATTACTATCGAATGAGTAACAATATTGATTGATTTAGAATCTTCCATTCTTCCTTGAAATCAAGGCAAGTTGGTGCTATAAAGCCAAAACAAACTACCCAAATCTGTAGTGGACTATATTGCACAAAAATCCAACAAAAATCAGCCCGAGAAGACGACCCACGCTCTTTTACTTGCGGCTACAAGTTGTTGGGACACAACTTCTGAAATCTACCTACATTGTGAACTCCTAGGAGCATATCTGGCTTCGTTAATTATCTTCCAACCATGAAATTTTGACACGACGTATATCGACTCAAAAGCTTTCGAACAATATATTCTGTATCGAAAGTGAACATCAGAAACTGATAAAACTGATGTTTTTCGATGAGTGGCAGCGCTGTCTGGAAAACTGCATTTCCAAACTCTCTCCTCACGTGTGCACTCGATATGTGTCGGATGGCCATAAAACTTTGAGATACTATAGATTTGTGTTTAAGCTATCAAATCTGGCGGACGGCGGCAGTGGCGATCCGGGCCGATTTTGACGAACTTCTTTCCTTTTATTATTATTATTTTTTTCAACTCTAATCGCAAACCCGCTCTAATACCATGTAAATGTTATTAAGACGTAAAAAGTCGTCGTACTTTTATTAATAGAAGTAATTTCTTTATATAGAGTTTAGATCTTAATCCTAATCATTATCCTAATCCTGATCCTAATTGTAATCCTAATCCTAATTCTAATCCTAATCCATATACTAACTCTAACAAGTTTCATCAGCTTTTTGACGTCAGTTTATTACACTCCATATTTGTTGGAAAGTTCTTGAGACGATATATGAAGCCCACTAAAACTCGTCACCATCATAAAACTCGTCACCATCGGAGGTCTGTACTGACCCCACACACCACTGCAAGCCATTGTGTCTGTTAGAAAAATTGCCACCTTGCGTCGCAACTTGTTGCCGCACGTGAGGGCGCATCGTTGCTTTGATCGAAGTATTTTTTTTCATGGGCTTTGTGCACGAGGAAGAGTTCTACAGGGCTAATTATTTTGTTTTTGATTTTTTGCATATGTTTTCCTCGACTTTGACGATTACAACCCTATTGAGTATTTTTCTACTGTTTTTTCAGATTCGATTTAAGTTAGAATATATTATTTATTGTTTTATTGTTATAAGCTTAGTAATACATGGCTAAAACAAAGAAAACAAGCGTACTTTCTTATTCCATGGAGATTACAAAACAAAAATTGAATGGTCGAATTACCTAGATTGGAGTCGAACTATTCGTTTTCACCTATTAGGTATTGAGATGAAGGATCATATAAACCAAAATTTCATAGAACTTATGAAGTTCTTGGAGTTATTGTATTTAAGAAAAGAACAAGTGACAAAAGTTTATGATGCATGCACATCACATTTTCATGCGGATAAGAAATGACAGTCTATAACTGCCTATTATATGCAACTTAAGAAGAACAATGCAGAACTTAATACTCTCATGCCATTCGATACCGACATAAAAGTCCAGTAGAGTCAAAGAGAGAAAATGAGAGTTATCAGTTTTCTTCAGGGTTTGTGTCTTGGGTATGAGATGGCGAAGTCAAGAATTATTTATGGATCAGAGATTCCTACTTTAGATGATGTGTATAGAAGGCTTATTCGTATTGAAATTAATGCTCCAGCTCTATCAAATTTTCAACAAAACAATGCTCTTTTAGGAAGAAATGACTCTCACTCGATGAGGGGTACGAACATATCTAAGCTCAATTATGATAGTTGTGAAGAGTTCAGTAACGATAACAGACAATCAGATTTTAAAGGGGAAATAGTTCGTTATTATTGTGAGAAGTCCAGACATTTAAAACGAGAGTGTAGAAAGCAACAATACCAGAATCAAAGATTGTAGATAGCTAATGTGGCTTCGAATGACATTAGAGAACATTCAATTCATGCTTCTACCGATGAGCTTGCTCAATTACAAGTGTCAAATGCATCATCATAACCTTCCTCATCTAATCTTCCTACTGCCACTTTTGTTGAGACAAGTAATACAAATCGCTGCCTCCTTATAATCTTTCCGAAATGGGTCATAGACTCTAGGGCCACAGATCATATGATAGTTAACCTTAATCTTTTTTTAAATTCATTATCTCTAGTATCATTCCTGCTGTCACTTTGGTAGAAAGGCCATCTTCCCCTGTTTAGAGGTTTGGCTTAATTAATGTAACACCTACAATGTCTTTATCATCAGTCTTAAGCTTACCTAATCTTGCTTTCAACCTTATTTTGATTAGTGAACTTACCCGTGACCTAAATTTTTTTGTTTCTTTCTTTTCTGGCTAGTGTTTGTTTTAGGATCATATGGCAGAAGATTATTGGTAAATGATATGAGTCTGGAGGCCTTTATGAGCTGGATCAACAAGTAGTAAAAGCTGTTGCTTATTCGGGCACTGAGTCCTTAGTTGAAGTTCATTTTCGGCTGGGTCATCCATCCTTATCACTTATGAAAAAGATGTATCAAACATTTAGTAATTAATCTTCTTTGAACGGTGAGTCGTGTCAATTTGCTAAATGTCATCGTCTTAGTTCTGGTCCTCAAGTTAATAAACAAGTTGAGGCTGCTTTTGATTTAGTCCATTTAAATGTTTGGGGTCCAAGTCCTGTAGTGTCTAAAACAGGATTTCTCTATTTTGTGAACTTCGTTGATGATTATTCTCGTCTTACTTGGATTTATTTAATGAAGAATCATTCAGACTTAATTTCTCATTATGTACCTTTAAAGCTGAAATTCGAAATTATTTTAACACTTTCATTAAAACCTAACGTAATGATAATGAGGTAGAATACTTTTCTAGCCTTGAAGGGTCCTACTTACGTGAAAAGGGCATCATTTATTAGTTTTCTTGAGTTGATACTCCATCTCAAAATGGAGTTGCTAAACGAAAAAATTGACATCTACTTGAAACTGCTAGGGCATTGTCTTTCCAAATGAATGTTCCAAAACATTTTTGGGTAGATGTCATACGTCTTTACAGCTTACTTTTTAATAAATAGAATGGTTTCGTCTGTGCTTAGTGGTAAAATTCCCTTTCAAATTCTATTCCCCAAGAAAGAATTATTTCTTATAGAACCTAAAATTTTTTGGTGCACGTGCTTTGTCTGTGATGTTAATCCTCATCGCACAAAGTTAGACCCCAAATCTGTAAAGTGTATATTCCTTGGTTATTCACGTGTTCAAAAAGGGTACCGCGGTTATTGTCCAATTTTGAATAGATATATTGTTTCCTACGATGTCAATTCTTTGAGAGTGTCGCTTTAAGTCAAGGTTCAACAAAGTATATTCATCAGGAGAATGACTTATTCATCTACGAGGTTCTTTCATCTTTCACTTCATCTTCGTGTCCTCTTATCTTTTATTCTTCGTGTCTTCGTATTACTCAGGTTTACTCAGACGAGTACAACCCAGGAATGCTGACTCACGCTCCTTACCATCAGCTTCTTCGTCATTTGATCCTGAACCAAGTAGTGAGATCTCGAACTTCCCATTGCTCTTCGAAAAGGTAAATGATCATGTTCTTATCCCATTTCTTCTTGTGTTTCATATCATCAGTTATTGCCTGCCACATACTCATTTCTTACCTCACTTGATTCTGTGTCTATCCTTAAGAATACTCATGCAACATTGTCTTTGTAACAACCCAAGGTTTTGGAGAAATTAAAAGGTTTAAAAATAAAAATATTTATTTGTATCGGGAAATTAAAGGACTAATTTGGACAAGTTTGCCCATTGGAATTGTTATTTGGACTCAAGGAAGCAAGGGTAAAAAGGTCTTTCAAGAAATTCGGGTTAAAATTGTAATTTTGGTCATTAGGGGCATTTTCGTAATTTTCGACGATATAGGAAAAAATAGGGAAAATGACGTAATAGGGAAAATCATTGGGCTATAAATACCCAATAATTGGGTGCAAAAATCAGAATCCTAATCATTTGGTCATCATTGGTCGTCAGAGCACGGAGCACAAGGAGGTTGATTTCAGCGATGCACATATCCCGAGGCATGAAAATCTATGCAGCCGTCACTGTCAGACATTGATTTCAGAGTCGCTCTTGTCGTCAGTCGACCTCCAACCACGAAGGGCCTGTGTTGCTTTCTCGTTCGCTACCCGCGTCAGCCAATTGCGAGCTGAGGGGTTCTGTACCAGCTAATCAGTGTGCATCGCGCCGTCAGCCAATTAGCGTGCACCCCGCTGCCAGTCAATGAGCGATCGCCGCCTGCTCCGCCTCTACTATGTGCCACGTGTCGTACCTGCGTGGACCGCCGATTCCTTCTATACTTCATATTGGTCCACGCTACCTAAACCTGGCGCGCGTGACTCCTGAACCAGCGCCGCGCCTCCGAGCCTGCCAGACACGTCTGATCCTACTCCCAGACTTGCTTCCAGACGAGCCTGATGTGGCAGCGACTCCTAGCCCGTGTGTCACTGCCGTAATCCACGTGCCCACGCTGGCGCAACCGTCTCCGATGACCGAAAAATTTCCAAACTTCGTCTCGGTTAGGTGGAGATCTTTTAAAGGATACTTGATTTGAGTTCCAAGGGCCTTTTGGAGTGGTTTTCGGCCAAGGTAAGGGATTGTTTCCCTATTATAGGGTCGTTGTGAGTATTCTTGAACATGTACCTAATTAGTTAAGCATTGAAGATGTGTTTTACTATGAATGTTTGGTTATGGAGTTTTAGGATGCCTTATATGATATTTAGTTCGTTTCACCATGATTCCCAAGTTTTTTTATGTTCATTATTGCTTCATGTGTTTAATCAAGTTATTCAACATGTTTAGTTCCGAGATTATTATGTTGCGCCTAGGATTGGTTCCTGAGATTTAGAATGTCTCGTATGATATAGTTCAAGATCTTCGTATTGAATGATACTTGTTTCGATTACCAAGATAGTTCTGACATGTCTAGTTGTAAGTCTCAGGTGATAGGTTCGTGTTGATTGTCCTAAAGGGGGGGGGGTGAGTTTGTAAACAGAGTACCGTGTTCTAAGTTAGGAGTTCCAAAGGGAACTGTTGAGATTAACCGAGTTAAAGGTCCCAAAAGGGACAAGAGTTTTTAGAGCATGGGCTACAATTAGGTCAGACGTGTCTTGATCGCTAGGCCCGGAAAGGGGATTAGTTCAGGTGCCGGGCGACGAGGAAAATATTCCTATTTCGCGGTAGTCTTAGGGATTGGAGGGCCACCCGATTAGCCATACCTACCCAGTTTTCGCTTGACTTTTCCCAGGTGCTATGCTAAAAGTGTGAGTTGTGATATATCCCATTGTGGATGGTCCTTGATCTATCTTTTCGCAGGAGTGTTCGAAGTTTGGCGACAACTAGATTGTTTCGGCTCCTTAAGTGCTCTCACACTAGTATAGGCTACTAAGTTTAAAGATAGAGATTTGTGAATAAAGATAAAAATCGAGTTTAAAGATAAAGCTAGAGATTCAAGATGAGATAAAGATTGAGATAAAGTTTAAGTTGAGACATTTATGTAATCACGTTACTTTGTGTTTCTCTGGTTATTTATATGTTCTTGTTAGATCCCGTGCTGGGATCCCTTGCTGAGTTTTCGCGAAGTGACCCTTTTTCATTGTGGAATCCTTCCAGGATCTTAAAGGTGAACCAGAATGGCTGAGCTGAAGCTGGTGTAACCATGGGCAAGCTGCATTAGAGTTTTTAAGTTTATTTCAAGTTTATTGTTTGATTTACTATTTAAAGAAAAAAGTTAATTTGAGACATGTTTAGCATATGTTTTGATTAGATTCATGAAAGGAATTGATATTTAGCATATCTCTGTGAAATTTTGTTTTATTGAAATTCATGCATAAGAGGATAAGGCTCCGGGTTTTGACTCCGTGTTGGGTTGGGCCCTTGGAGTCTCACTCCGGATGGTGTCAGGCCATGTTGAGGAAGTGACACATTTCGATGACAATGACACTTAGGATTTAGTAGCTCTTCCGGCTGAAAGAATGTGATTGGATGTAAATGTGTGTTTGCTATAAAAGTTAACTCTGATGGTTTAGTTGCTCGATTGAAAGCCCGTCTTATTGCTAAGGGATATGCCCAGACGTTTGAGATTGGTTATTGTGATACATTTTTCTCAAGTTGTGAAGATGACATTGATCAGATTGTTTATATCGATAGCTCCATCTCATGATTGGCCATTATATCAACTGGATATTAAAAATGCATTCCTTCATGGCGATATTCAGGAAGAGGTTTATATCAGGGTTTGTTGCTCAAAGGGAGAATGACAAAGTTTACCAACTTCGTAAATCATTGTATGAGTTGAAACAGAGTCCAAGAGCATGGTTTGGAAAATTCAGTTAGACTATTGAGTACGTATTTTGGAATGAAGAAGAGTTCGTTCGACGATTTTGTGTTTTATAAGCGGAACAAGGATGATATTATTCTGCTGGTTGTATATGTTGATGATATCATAATAAATGGAGATGACACTGTTGGCGTAACATTGTTGAAAGAATTTCTCCATAGTCAATTCCACACCAAAGATATGAGAACTATCAAATATTTCTTAGACATCAAAGTGATGAGAAACAAGAAAGATATCTTCTTATCTCAACGAAAGTATGTTATTGGCTTGTTATTAAAATCAAAAAAAGCTGGGAGTGAAACCATGTGTTACACCAATAGTAACTAATCTACATCTTGTCAAAGACGGAGATATTTTCAAAAATCCTAAGAGATACAGAAGAATGGTTGGGAAATTAAATTACCTAACACTTACGAAGCCTAATATAGCATATGTAGTCAGTATGGTGAGCCATTATATGTCATCTCCTACAATAGATCATTGGATGGTCGTGGAACAGATCTCGAGTTATTTGAAAGCTGCACCGGGTCGAGGAATATTATATGAAAGTCATGATCATATGAATATTGAATGTTACACATATGCTGACTAGCAAGGATCAAAAGAAGATATAAGGTCTACATCTAGATATTTTGTGTTTGTGGGAGAAAACGGCCTAGTACCATGGAAGAGCAAGAAACATAATGTAGTCTTCGTTCAAGCACAAAGTCAGAATACCAACATGTGAAATTGTATGGTTAGTACAATGGTTAGCTGAAATTGGAGTAGAAACTATCATTTATGCGAAACTATGGTGTGATAATCAAAGCAGCAATCTAACATAACATCTAATCCAATATTTCATAAAAGAACCAAGCACATTGAAATGGATTGCCACTTTATTCGTGAGAAAATACAACAATGGCTAATTTTGACTTATTAACTATAATTCCTAGGATAAAAATATAACAAATTAATTAATACAACTTTCAACTTCTAACAAATCCTATCTTCTAGGCCTCTCCAATCATAAGCTTAATTCAACTTTTAAGTTTCAAATACTTGCCATAGAACTTGAATATACAACGTTTACCTCATCATTTTCAACTTAAATGTTATAAAACTTATATAAATAAAATTTTACCTTATCATTTTGAACTTCATCTCTACGCAGTCATGCACAATATGAACTCCAAAAAAATCAACCTTCAACCAACAAATGCAAAGAAAAAAAAACCCACAAATGAGATGTTATAAAAAAAAAACAACCTACAACTTATAACAAATTAACTGAACATTAATTTACGATTATAAACACAACTTCACATGATGTTTGGAATTTCAATAAATAATTCATAACTCATCGAAATCCCACTTCTAATGAAACTTGCAACTCATAGAATCATTTCATAATGCACTATATATGTGTTTTGAACGCACCCACCAATCAAACATTACAGTAACATAACGATCGAAAATATACTCACTTAGAAAATGAGATTTTGAATCAATAATCAGATATACAATTTGAATTTATAATTTTGGCCAAATTGCAGAAAATGCCACTTAATAAACAGCCCCACTATGTGTTCACATAATTAGTATTAAAGAAACTAAATTATGAAAGAGCAAAAAAAAAAAAAAAAAAAAGAAAAAAAAAAAAGCCTAATCGTAATTACTGATTGTAGCAAAAAAAACATAAACATTAAATGTTTTGTTCTTTTTTACCGTGCGACAACCTAATCATTTATTCGAACATTCATCCCAGAGATCCTAACCGAAAAAATGAAACTCAACAATTGTGTTAACAAGTATAAAACTCTAAAATACACTTCGATTGATATAAGTATTCATTTTAACTTATCACTTGGTGCAATGAGTATCCTTCTAAAATTTGGCTCTTATTACATTCTTATGTACGAATAAAAATCTGTTATGGTTGTTGATGCCGAAAAATGGTCAACGGTCTATCCACAACACAATTTATTTGATAGAGGACGCAAGGGCCTGCAAAACAGATAGGTTTAGGGCACACCGGTGTGGTGTGAGCCACAGGGCCTCCGATGCTTAAGTCAGAGACGGATTAAGAAGAAATAAGTAATAATAACAAGGACTAGCTTAGGGTACTTAGCTTAGGAATCGCCCCCTCAAAGGGAGAAATGAACTGACTCTTATAGCAGCCGACCTTGTAACCGCTGCGGCTCACTTATGGCGATGTAACGGT
>JBBMEG010025063.1:0-24471 GCA_037832605.1 Cyclanthera cordifolia | reverse complement strand
GTCTTCATGGGAAAACCACTGCTATTCTTGCTCTAGTTGCTATGCTTGTTGGATATCGTCTTGTTGCTTACATTGCTTTGATGAGGATTGGAGTTACTAAAAAGAACTGAGCCTTTTATTTTTATTTTTATTTTTCTCTTGCCCTTTTAAGGCTAAGTAAGATTTTTAGTGATGGGAATTAGTTTTAGGTTGGAGAGGGAAATAAGTCGAGATGTATTTGATTTTGATTATATGGTAGTTAAGTGTATATGGAGGCATGTATTTTTTTAGATAATGATTTTCTTATTTTTACTTTTCAGAAGCTAATGAGACTTGCTCTACTGTTGCTGGTGGAATTAATACTTGACTAAACTTGTTTTTTTTAGTCATTTTATTTTTCTTAATTTTGTTCAATCTCCCTTTATGTTTGTTAATTCTAGTTTTTGAAAGTCTTGGAAAAAATAGTAACATAGAATATTCAATGATTATTACAGCATTGGTTCTTAGATTGAGGTTGATAGTTGAAATCCACACAACCATAGTTGTTGAATCAAGAAATTAATGATAATCTGAAGGATTTGAGTATATCATATTTGTTGAATCAAGGTTTAAGGGTTTGTTCTTGTTCTGATATACATGATCATTCTGTTACTCATTTTTTCTTCTTTTATAGGCCTAGCAACTCCCATAACAAGTATAGCAACTAGAGACAGAATAACGCTGGTCTTCTGATGAACACCCACTTGCTTAATTAAAGGGAACTCCCCAATTTCACACCGCCCTCCATTCTCTAAACATGGATATGTATTGGTCATTTCGTATGGAGAAATCTCAGCAAAATTAAGCTTATAAGTACCAAAGAAAAGGTACTTAGTGTAAGCAATAAATCGAGGCACATGTTGCACGAAGTAGCCAGATGTTAGGAGGAAACTGTTAAGACCCTCTCCAGGCCTTAACTTCCCCTGCACAAGATAGACGTGAACCATAATAATAATGAAAGCTAATAACAACACAAACGACCTTCTTTTCGTATTGAATGGTGCAAAAGCGCGTAACACAAAAGGGTTCTTGCTAACAGCGTTCCACCTTTCGAGAGGGTGGGTCTCTCCTAATCTTTTTCTAGATCCAATTTCCTTAATTCCAAAAGATAAGATTCAAAACATACATAAACATGTAAATACTAGGACAACTAACGGCTATAACTGCCAAACTTGTCGTTGGAAGAGGAAGGACGGTTGTGGTCGCTGGTCTTGTTCCTCCGGGAGTAGACGTGGATGAGGGGGGGCCTCACAAGATCCCCGTTGTTCAGATTCACCTTGTCTTTAAGGTGAAAATCCGAGAAACGTTGTTGTAGCATAGATACCAATTCCCAAGTGGATTCGTGCTCTTGTAACCCTGCCAATTGAATTAAGATTTCTGGTTCCCCTTCCTTGATGTTCCACTGGTAAGCCAATGCCTTCTCTGGTACTGCCCTCCACTCAAATGTTTCAGTTAGGACTGCTCCTTTGGCCTCCACATGTGTGTCAATGTCGACCGAGTGGATGTTGGATTCCAATGGAAAGTCTAGTTGGTAGGCTACCTTCCCAATTTGTTCAAGAATTTGATAGGGGCCGAAATATTTGGGCACCAATTTTTCATTCCTCTTATGTGCTAGGGAAGCCTGCCTGTAGGGTCTTAGTTTAAGGAATACCCAGGTTCTAGGGGCGAATTCTACATCTCTTCTTTTCCGGTCGTACTCTTCTTCATTCGTTCTTGTGCCAAAACTATATGCGATCTGATTTGGTCTAACATGACATCTCTTTCCTGAAGTTATTCATCTAGTATTGCATTCGTAGTCCGTTGATCCCCGTAGAAAGGATCGGGGGTGGTGGTCGCCCATAGACTGCTTGAAACGGTGTCAGGTCAATTGAGCTCTGATAAGTAGTGTTGTACCAAAATTCCGTCCAGGGTAACCATCCGGCCCAAGACTTTGGGTTCTCACCACAAATGCATCTTAAGAATGTCTCGATGCTTTTATTCACAATTTCCGTCTGGCCATTTGGCTGCGGGTGATACGTCGTGCTCTTTAGCAGTCGCGTTCCTTGTAGCCTAAATAGTTCCGACCAGAAGTGAGAAATAAAGATTTTGTCGCGATCCGAGACTATCGACTTTGGGAACCCATGAAGTCTGACAATCTCCTAGACAAACACTGCCGTTATAGATTTCGCCGTGAACAGGTGTTTTACCGTAATAAAATGCCCGTACTTGCTGAGCATGTCCACAACCACCATAATAGTCACGTATCCCATGGATCGTGGTAGTCCCTCAATAAAATCCATTGAGACATCCTCTCATATATGCTCGGGTATCGGAAGGGGTTGTAAGAGGCCTGTCGGTGCAAGGGTTGACAACTTATTCATTTGGCAAGTACAACACTCTTCCACGTAGCGCCTTGTTTCTCCCTTCATTCCTAGCCAATGTAACTCGCTTGCCAATCTTTTGTAAGTTCGGAGAAACCCCGAGTGTCCCCCCAATACCGAATCGTGATAGGCATGGAAGATGGCTTCCTTTAAAGAGGAGCGAGAGGATAGTACCAACCTTTTCTTGTACAGTAATACTCCATATCGAAGCGAATACTTCGGGTGGTCATCGGGTCCACAGTGATTTCTTCTTTTAACTTGGTCAAAGTCACATCTTCTTCTATCTCCTTAGCCATGGTGTTTAAGTCGAGTAGCTGCGGAATTGAGATTGTTGTTAATGATGCTAGGTGAACTTCCGGTCGTCGTCTTGATAGGGCGCCTGCGGCCTTATTTTCCAGTCCTAGCATGTATTGTATTTCGAAGTCGTAACCCATCAACTTGTATAACCATCTCTGAAATTCTGGCTGCACCTCTTTCTGCTCTATCAAGTGTCTCAATGCCTGCTGATGTGTTCTAACAACAAATTTTCTGCCGATGAGATAGAACTGTCATCGCTGGGCTGCCATCACTACTGTCGTTAACTCTCTTTCGTAAACCAACTTAGTCATGTCTCAAGGGCATAGTGTGTGGTTGTAGAAGGCAATGGGTTGTTGTTTCTGCATCAGGACTGCCCTCAATCTGGTACCTGATGCTTCAGTCTCCACGACGAATTGTTCCGTGAAGTCGGGCAGCAAGGACTGGGAGTGTCGTCATGGCGAGTTTGAGTTGTTCAAACACTTCCTGAGCCTGATGATTCCACTCAAAAGTCTCATTCTTTGTCAGTCGGGTCAATGGTGCAGCAAGGGTACCATATACGACGACAAAACGCCGATAATAGCTGGTCAGTTAGAGGAATCCACGAAGCTCCTTCACATTCATAGGTGTCGGCCACTCCAGCATTGCTCTCACTTTTTCGCGATCAGCGGCTACACCTTCCACAGACACCTAGTGTCCTAAATACTCGATTCTAGTTTGCCCGAACCTGCATTTTTTAGGTTTACAACTAGAGAATTCTGTTTAAGTGTTTCGAGGACTAACCTGATATATTGCAAGTGTCGTTCCCAATCGGGGCTGTAAATCAAAATATCGTCGAAAAATACCAGCACACACTTTCTGAGATATGGTCGGAATAACTTGTTCATTAACGATTGAAAAGTAGTCGGGGCATTCATGAGCCCGAATGGCATCACCTGGAATTTGTAATGTCCTTCGTGGGTTCTATAGGTCGTCTTCTCGATGTCAGACGGGTGCATTTGTATTTGGTGGTACCCAGACTTGAGGTCGAGCTTCGTAAAGTACCTGGCCCCATGCAGCTCATCTAACAGTTCTTCGATTACAGGTATCAGAAATTTGTCGGCTATTGTGGCTTTATTCAAGGCCGGTAATCCATGCAAAAATGACATCCCCCATCCTTATTTTTGACTAGTAGCACTTGGCTGGCATACAGGCTTGTACTGGGGCGAATGGTCCCGACACTGAGCATATCTTCTATCATCGTCTCGATTTCATTCTTTTGGTAAGTGGGATAGCGGTTGGGTCGTAAGTTTATGGGGTTCGTCCCTTCTTTTAGAGTGATTATGTGTTCGGTGTCACGTCCCGATGGCAATCCTTCTAACTCTTCAAAAACCAAATGGTATTCCCTGAGCAATTTCTGAACATCGTCATGCGTTTCCATCGCCTCCTCGCTTGGCCCTGCATGTAATGTCCTGAGTTCTACTAGGAAGCCCTAATCCCTCACGCACCACGAACGTTGTATTTGTCTGTAGGATGTTTCTTTCCTTGTCAGTGTGGGATCTCCTTGGATAGTTAATTTATCCTTGCCGTTATTTATGGTCAATATGAGAGCCTTCCAGTCCACTTCGGTCACTCCCAATGTTCTTAGCCACTCCATGCTCAAGATGACGTCAATATTTCTCAATTCCAGAGGTAGGAAGTCGACCTGCACCTCTATTTCTCCTAAGCAAACCCGAACGCCCTTGCATATCCCTCGCCTTTTGACGACGTCTCCGGTCCCGATAACCACTCCAAAAGTCCCAGTATCCGTTACTTCCAACTTTCAACTGTTCGATGATTTTGGGGGACATAAAATTATGGGTAGCTCCGCAGTCGATTAGGATGATCACTTCGGCTTCCCCTATATGGCCGCAAAGCTTGATAGTTCCAGGTGAGGAAAAATCGACCACCGTGTTGAGGGAGAGTTCCGTAATTTCACCAAGGTCTTCCATTGCTAAATCTTTGGTGTCGCTCAGGTTTGGGGGTTCTTCCTGTTCCTCGTCGGTGGCGACAGTATCCTTAACTCCTTCCCTTTACACTTGTGTCCGATGTGAAATTTTTCGTCACACCTATAACACTGTCCTTTCTCTCTTCGGCTCTGCAGTTCCGAGTCCATCAGCCTCTTGAATGGCACCTCCTGTCAGAGATTCGGTTGAGTGACGGATGACGTTAGAGCGACTGTTCGGATGAGGTTGGGCTCGAGGGTGCATTGGGGCCCGTTATGATTGAAGGTATGCCCACCTGCAAAGTGATCAGTGTTAGAAGTAATTAAAGAAGAGTTAAAGGACTTGCCAATGAAGCGTCCCCGCTTTTGGGCCTGTAACTTATCCTCCACCCTTTGGGCCGCACGCATGATCTGTTCCAAGCCCACGGGCTTGAAACACAAGAGTTCAGTACGGATGTGTTCTTGGAACTCGTTCAGGAACGTTCCCTCAAGGACGTCGTACGATAATTCAGGCATTAAGGCAGCGGATAAATTTTCAAATTTGGCCCGGTACTCGGCTATTGTTCCCTCTTGCTGGATCGCCAAGAATCTTGCGCATGCCGATCCTTCTTGTGTTGGCCGAAAACGGATAAATAGTTTATTTTTTAAGTCCTTCCAACTCTTGAATGGAGTGATGGCCTCCTTCCACATGAACCAGTGTAACGGTATTCCCACAAAGCTGATGGCCGTTAGCGTGATCTTCTCCTTCTCTAAGAGGTCATGAATGTCGAAATATCTTTCGGCACGAAAGATCCAGTCATCGATATTCGTCCCGTCAAAGACCGAAATCTCCACCTTCTTAAATTTCTGTCTTACGAGCATTTCTCCGTTCGACGAATCCGAGTTGTGTCTATTGGACACTTCGTTGGTCGACTCTTCTCCCAAAGCCTTTGCCTTTCGTTTCTCACGAGCTTTCCTGGACATCGCGACTCCCCAAAGCACGTTATTGTTCCCTAAATTTATCGTCATTCTTCTATCTTTGTTCTTCAAATTCTGATATTAATCACTCCATGTTTTTACTCATCTCCAGCACCGTTTTTTCTAGGTGTGGTATTCTGTCGGACCAAGTCCTCTTCGTCTCTGTCATTTCTTCCTTACCCCTCGCGATTTGGCTACGAGTTCTCCCCAAGTTTCCTACTCTGATACCACTTGTGAAAACCCTCTTCAGGCCTTAACTTCCCCTGCATAAGATAGACGTGAACAATAATAATAATGAAAGCTAATAACAACACAAACGGCCTTCTTTTCGCATTGAATGGTGCAAAAGCGCGTAACACAAAAGGGTTCTTGCTAACAGCCTTCCACCTTTCGAGGGTGGGTCTCTCCTCAAGATCCAATTTCCTTAATTCCAAAAGATAAGATCCAAAACATACATAAACATATAAATACTAGGAAAACTAACGGCTAAAACGGCCAAACTAGCCGTCGAAAGAGGAAGGACGGTTGTGGTTGCTGGTCTTGTTCCTCTGGGAGTAGACGAGGATGAAGGGGGGCCTCACAGAAACAAAGCATGATGACTGAGCCGAGAGTGGTGACTGATGTTTGATCCAAATTAACAAGGGCATCCAATAAATTATTAGGATGTAGATGGTTGGTAGGACGAGTTCCATTGGAATGTTAGTTGTGATTGTGGAGATGAAATATGAGGAGAGTTGGTACATTTGTAAAGATGTTTCCTGTAGAAACATCATTGGTTTTTGTAAAGGTGGTGAAGAAATAGAGGGGGAAGGGTTCCCATAAGTTGGGTGAGTAACAAATGAGCCCATTGGTCGTATGGAAGGTTGTTCATTAACATATAAAGTTAGTGCACATTAGTTTCTTATATCTTTGACTGTTTAATGCTTTTCATTTCTTAGATTCATCTCATTAGGATTTATGTTTGTCTAAGTTTGCAGAGTTGTGAAAAACTAATACATTGTCATGTTTAATGTTTTGTGTAGTGTTAAGAAGTGATTGTAGTGTGATTTAGTTGAAGGGTTTGGTAATCAACTATATGGTTTCATGCTTTGATTTCAGGTCTTTGTTGCTTGAGCAATGCATGATTCAACTTTTTCTCTACAAAAATGTCTTTTCTATTATTTTATCTTTATTTCATGCTCATTTCTGTCTTGGAAGGATCCTCCCATTCACTGTGTTTAATGATATTTTCCTATATTTTAAAGTGGTATTATACACTCTTTTTTATCAAATTTAATATTCCATTTCAGGTTATAACATTTACTGTTCATCTACTTAAGGCTGTGTTTGGTGGAGGAATTAGGGTTAAGTTAGTCGATGTTAAGTTAAGCTGGGTGTTAAGTTAATCTGAGGGATTAAGTTAATCTGTGTTTGGTGCAGGGATTAAATTAAGCTGAATATTGTTTGTTGCAAGGATTAAGTTAAGCTGAGAATTAACTTAACCTGTTTTTGGTGCAGGGATTAAGTTAAGCTGAATTTTCCACTATAATTTTAAATTCATGTGGTTAGCTTTTCTTTTCTTTTTTTAACTATGCAAATTACAAATGTAAAATAATGCTTCTATTATGAACGCTCATATTCGAATTGAAATTGCATATGCAGTAAAATAATACTTATATGACATTAACTTCAAAATATTAGAGGAATACACCAACTTGACATAAGGAATCCAATCTTATGTTTACAAAAAAAGAGTTCAGATAAAACATAAGTAAAATAGTTATCGAAAAGAAAATGATATAATGTTCAAAAAAAGACAACAGTTCAATGAAATGTGGTCATCCTCTGAGTATTGTCCATCGTCAGAAAAAGGAAGAAGAGATTGGGATCAACTATCCTTGTTCAATAGGTAGTCGCAATAGTCGCGCTGATCCTTTGGAGGTACTGAAAGAAAAACGGCAGCTTGATCAAGGTCTTTCAAAAGGACATTCATCAGGGCATTCCTTTCAAAATTCGTTAATGGTGGGCTTAATTCATGAAGAATGACTGCTACTTTCTTCCCATCATTTTC
Source organism: Cyclanthera cordifolia (assembly GCA_037832605.1). Classification (NCBI taxonomy): domain Eukaryota; kingdom Viridiplantae; phylum Streptophyta; class Magnoliopsida; order Cucurbitales; family Cucurbitaceae; genus Cyclanthera; species Cyclanthera cordifolia. The sequence goes on along the minus strand of JBBMEG010025063.1, from coordinate 16,829 downwards.
CTTATCTGTCGTCGCTGGTCATTCAACAATCTTCCGTATCTTTGTGTTATGCATATCCAACCCTACTCACATAATATCAAGTAGCTCCTGTTGTTGTGACACCCTTTTTCTTTTCTCCCCCATAGAAGAGGTCGACCCCCTAGTAGGTTCGCTTGTGGGGGTGTTTGGTTCTTCCTCCTGAACAATAGGCAGTTGCGGCCTATAATACCCTTGAGAACACACCCCATTCTTCCTCTTGCATGTTCCAATCATCGTCTGCAATATCTCTAGCTGACTACGAAAGATATCTACTTGACATGTCCTTCCCTAATACGTAAGCGAGATCATCGTAATGCGGGAATGATTTATTATTCATACCCTTCGCATTCGGGTGCGTATGATATTGAACATATATTGTAAAATTCATAAGTACATTCAATCTTTGTATAAAATTGTACAGAAGCTATTGTTACATATCTGGACCCATGTGTCAAAAACAGTGAGCTCCACCTTAATGGATTTGTATGCATCATTCCATCTGAAGCTGGTGCAAGTATTTCCAAGCATCTCAGCAATAGCTTGGTATTGGCATTTTAAACTCTTAACCCTACAGTCGATGACCGTGGTAGAAGTGATTGGGCATCCAGGAATCTTCTCTTGCATAATTCGTAGAAGTTCGTTGTGGTACTTGTTCCTGAAAGTACCGTTGTCAGATTTTCATCCCTCAACCTGCACTAGATGGATCAACGCCTGAACAAGAATACTGTCTTCCAAGGCAGTCCAATTGTGACGAATGTTTCTCGCACACACTGCCATACTTCTACATAAAATTTGAATTTTTTTTAATCAAAGGCAAAGGACATTCGATATTCATTATATATATATCGCATAAACGTAATTGCACAAAAATATATTTATACACATTCTTTCAACATACAGTATACGAACGAAACATAAGATATGAAAATGATTAGTCTACGACCTAGAAGCTTGGGCAGACTCAAACATTCATTCGACCAGGAAATCTCGAAAATATGACCACTAAGGTGATGTCTCGGCGTAGTTGATGTTCGGGTGGTTGTCCATTTCAGCTTGGGTTTCAACGGGGTCAACTTTTCCTAATATTTCCAATCCAATGTTGATCTCATCTCCCTACATATCAAATTATGTAGTAGACAACATGCCGTTATGATCTTCACTTGTACCTTTGGTGGATAGAAAGATTGATTGCGTAAAATGACCCAACAGTTTTTTAGGGCACCGAAAGCTCTTTTGATTTCGTGGCGGATTACTACCCCTACAATCAGACAAATGCTAACGCTTCCCCTTATAAGGAGCTAAAAATCTTTTGGCGTTTAGATAACCAGCATCACATAAGTAGTAGTACCCTGGATAGAAGGAGTAATTCAATTTTGGTTGACTACTAAATTGAAGTATTATGTTATGAGTAATGTTAGTTACCATTCGGAAGGTTAAATCCATTGGCACGAGATAAAGCATCTCTAAGTACTCTAGAGTCAGCTGTTGAACCCTCCCACCCAGCTAGAATGTAAATAGAGACTCTCCATTTGGAGAGCACGCAGCTAAGACGTTCGTTGTGATGAAACCCTTTCTATTCCTAAAATAGGCACATTTTTCAGCAGGAACATGTATCTCGATATGAGTACCATCCAATGCCCCTAGACAGTTCTGCATTTTGGAAAGAGAAAGAAATGAAATAGGTGCTAAAAGTTAAGCACTTAGCTTTACAAAATTGTATAATGGTTACCTCAAACCATTTCCATCTACTATCAGTACATGATGCTTGAATTGGTTCCAATTTTTTCAATAGAATCGTGTGGCAGCGTATCACAGTAATAAGAACATTTTGAAAGTGTCATGCTATTGTTTCACCCGACCTTGTAAAAAGGCGTCGAATAACGTAGTTCTTAACATCGTGGGCCATGATATGTAGAAACAAGGCTACCATTTCATCGACATCAATGTAGTATGTATCGTGAAGACCACCCTGAGTCTTTAATAGGTCACACAAAGTTTGAAAATAACATGATCCATTCTAGTTGTCTCACAACAAGCTAGATCGCTTTCTCTCATCAACGAGAAAATGGTCATCTGGCGGAAGTGGTGTCGAAAGAAAGAGGAATATTGTGGACTTTCTTCCATAGGGTTGTAGTTGATAATCAGGTTTGCTAAAAGCAAAAACTGGTTCTGAGATCTATACATTACTTTTAATACTGAAATAATCTTACCGGGGTCCATTATCTAACATGAAGAAAAGAAAAAAGTTATAGGTAGATAATTACAAAACTTATATAGTACTTTTAATACTTGAATTATGTATAAACGTATGTATACTAATGAAGTTTAACTGAATTACTAAATCAATGCATTTTAACTTAAGTCATTCTTTACATACTCAGAAAAGTGTTGAACTGAAACGATATTTTAATTATTTAACTTAAGTCATTCTTTACTTAATCAAGCTATGTTGGCCAAACAAAGTTGGAGAATTCTCCGTGATACTGGTTGTTTACTGGCTAAAGTGCTGAAAGGTCGTTATTATAGAGATGGGGATTTTCTAGGTGCCCAACTTGGAAGATCTCTATTGCTTACTTGGCGAAGTATTTTTGGGGTCGTGACCTCTTCAGACTTGGATATCGCTGAAAAGTGGGAAGCGGAAATGAAATTGTGATTGGGAGGGGCCCGTGGATTGGAAGAACTGAAAATCCTTATGCTCTGAGTGCCCAATCTCCTTGGAAGGAGATGAAAGTGGCTAATCTCATCACGGATGCGTGTGGCTGGGAAGCTGGAAAGGTGGAGAGGATTTTTTCCTGTGAAGAAGCTGGGATTATTCTGAGAACTCCTCTAGGGGATAGGCATCATAATGATAAGATCATTTGGAATCTTTGTTCCAATGGGTTGTTTAGTGTTAAGAGTGCTTATCATTTGCCGATAAACCAGTCCAAAGCCGACTCGACCTCCCCCTCAGACTTCTCTTATAAAGCTAAAATTTGGAAATCCTTCTAGAAGGTTGACATTGGCCCGAAGATTAAGATTGGGGCCTGAAATGTGCTGAATAATAACATTCCTTCCAAGGAGAATATTATGAAAAAAGGGGTGGATGTTTGTGGAAGGTGTATGTGGTGTGGTAAAAGCCCCCAAACTAACATGCATATTATTAAAGATTGCAAAATGGCAGAAAAGGTTTGGGTAAATTTGTTTCCTTCTTTGTCTGACTTTGTCTATTTTTTTAGGTGTGCGGAGTCGGGTGAATACTTTTGGGAAGGAATTGTATCTTTAGTCTCAAATCATGATCTTCCAAAAGTCATGATTGTTATCTGGCAGTGGTAGAATTATAGAAATTCTGTTTTAAATTGTGTTACTGATGTTTCTTTTAGGAGGCTACTAATGTCGATTGATGGGTTTTTTAATTCTTATTCCTGTAAATCTGTCCTAATACAGGTGAAGGGTGCTCGGTGAATGAGGAGGATGGCCCCCCGAACGTGTGGAAAGCTCCTCTTGCTGGAAGTTGGAACCTGGAGGTTGATGGTTTGTGGGATGCTCGTTTAGGGACGGGTGGCATGGGTTGGATAGTTCGTGATGACCCTGGTATTCCCTTGTTGATTGGTGCCCGTAAGAATATTATGGCCTCCTCTACTGTTATGATGGAAGGTTTGGCTTTAAAAATGAGGTTGAAGCATATTTTGGAACCTAACCTTAGTACTCTTCCATTCATCTTGGTGGAATCCGATTCTTACAATCTTATCAACATTCTCAACGGGAGTTTCCAAGATTCTTCTGATCTCAACAACATTGTTGATGATGTTTATGATCTCATCCCCCGGTTTAAGGGGATTAAATTTTCCTTTTGTAAGCGTGCTTGTAATTGTGTAGCTGACATGCTTGCTAATCCTAAGTCTGTGACTAGCTCGCTTTCGGTGTGTTTGTTTGATCCTTTTGTGACTTCTGGTTGGAAGGATGTCGGTTGGAGGGAGAGAATTCCCCTGATGTAACTGCTTTGGTGCTGAGCATTCTAACTTTGACTCTGGTTTTTAATGAATTTACTTTTCAATTTTTTTTTATAATACTCTTTTTTTATCATTCTCACATACTTTAGTTTTTGTCTATGTGAAATTCATAAATTTGTAGAGAGAGGAGCGATAATTTTTACGCGGAAAATTAACCAAGATTGAATTTTTTGACGAATTATTTCCATTTAGCTTTTTCTTTTCGATTTCCATTTTCATTTGTTACAAAATTTTTAATTTTTAGTTCAATAACTTATAGATTTAACTTTTTTCGAGAAATGTTTACTAATTTCTTAATTAAATACTTAATTACGTAAAAAAACATTCAAATCAATATTCATAACTTTTTTTATATTTAAAAATGTATTAAAAATAAAATAAAATGAAATAGTACTCGAAAAAAAAAAAATAAAAAAAAAAATATATATATATATATAAATGGAGAAGGAAGACGTTTGTTGAGAGATCTCATTTAATATGTTAGTATACTTTTTTTTTTTTTCTCTCAACAAAGAGATACTTGTATTTTAAAAAATAATAATGAAGGCTATATGTTTCCACATTATGATAATTGATTTGGAAAAAGAATCTCTGTCAAAAAAAATAAAAATAAATAATCCATCTTTAATGAATTTGGCATCCAGCCTATCAAATCCTCGCCTCCATATTTTTGGATTCAAATTAAAAAAAAAAAAAAAAAACCCAAAATTTAAGGACTAATTAACGGAAACAATTGGGAATAATTACGGTAATGGATTGGGTGGTTGGTCGAAGAAAGCCATATGTAGAGGGGTAGTTATGGAAATATAATTGTCGAGGCAATCCCAGGATTTGAAGTCGACAAAGTCTCATTTCGTCTTCCATTTTCAAAGTGAGGAACAAGTTCTTCGGATTTTGCTTTCCAGATTTTGGAAAGCTAAATCTCTAGATCGAAGAACCACTAAAGAGAAAAACAACACTCCGGCGAATTATCATGGCCCGGAGACCTGACGACGACTATGATTACCTTTTCAAAGTTGTGCTAATCGGCGATTCCGGCGTTGGAAAATCCAACCTCCTTTCCCGATTCACTCGGAATGAGTTTTGTTTGGAGTCCAAGTCCACCATTGGCGTCGAATTCGCTACTCGTACTCTTCAGGTCTCTCTTTCTCTCTCTCATTGGCCGTTTATATTTTCGTGCATTCTCGATCTGTATGTGAATCTGTGTTTCGATTGATTTTGGAATGCCGGTTTTATTTTGATAGTTTTGTTTTTTGAAATTCCGAGAATGATCTGATACCTTTTCGTTTAAAACAGCCGTTTTTTATCTGATTTGTGTTTGTGAATCATTTCTTGCGGATCTGTGTTCTCTATTGGTTGTTCCTGCTTTTGATTTCGACAATGAATTGAGAAAAATTCCTGAAGGTTTAATTAGGTTTATAACTTTTGATTTGAACTATTCAAATTCTGATTTGGTTATGGGTAAGAGATTTTATTCTAACTTATAATGGATATATATCTGTAGATCTTGATTGGTTGTTTTTATGCCAATCAATTTATTCCTTGAATCTTTAGTGCCGAATATGAATCTTGATTAATGATTCATTTTCTGGAAATTCAATTATTATCTTAGTTTTTGTTCAAAATTTGATAATATGTCACCTTTCTTTAATTTCTCCCTTTCCATTTTGTTTAAGCAAATTCGACAATTTTCTACCATTCGAGAGCGATTTTTAAGAGGACAAGATTTTACAAATGCCTAAACAATAAAGAAACATATACAAATTTAGCGACAGCCCTGGAATTCAACTGCAAAATGTGGCCATTTAAATCTCAGTTTTTGAACTATGGTTGATACCTGGAGACTTTATTTAGTTAGTATCATGTTACAAATACACATACAGACGTTTTGATAATAGATTTTGGAACTTCTTGGATCAATGTCTTCTTGAAATGACCATCAGAGTGTGATATTGTGGCACATTTGTTTAACGGAAACGTTTCAATGCAATGATCTGCATCTCTGCAGAATGAGGGAAACTTATGCAAACTGTTTACTTTTTGGGGGACCTGTTTGTAAAATCTGATATATGAACTGCTTTTTGGCCTTCTCTTAGATTGTAATTATAGGTTTCTGATTCTTGCATATGAAGTTAGTCTTTGCTTGATAAAATCATCAAAGCGTTTTGGATGCACAAACAGAACAGCTTTTGATCATTTCTTTGTGTCAGTTTAGCATTGAGGTGGGTTTTGTTGGTTCATGGATGAATGATTCTCTTTTATTTATTATGCTTTGATTATCAAGCTTACCAAGAAAATAAATGCTTCATATTTTAGGTCGAAGGAAGAACCGTGAAAGCTCAGATATGGGACACGGCCGGTCAAGAACGTTACCGAGCAATAACCAGTGCTTACTATAGGGGTGCCCTTGGAGCCCTTCTAGTGTATGATGTAACGAAACCGATAACATTCGACAACGTAAGCCGTTGGTTGAAGGAACTCAGGGACCATGCAGATTCCAACATAGTCATAATGTTAATTGGAAACAAGACAGATCTAAAACACCTCCGAGCAGTGGCGACAGAGGACGCACAGAGCTACGCCGAGAAAGAAGGGCTGTCATTCATAGAAACGTCTGCTCTTGAAGCGACAAACGTGGAGAAAGCTTTCCAAACCATTCTCTCGGAGATCTATCGGATAATCAGTAAGAAGCCCCTGAATTCGGATGAGCCGGCTGCTGCTGCTGCTAACATCAAGGAAGGAAAAACCATTGTGGTTGGCGAATCGGAGGCTAATACAAAGAAGGCTTGTTGCTCTTCCTAAGTTGAGAAAAACATTTCAACAGTTTTTTGTAACTCACTCTTTCTCTCTGTTCTTTGGCATCTGCGTGTTCATTTCTTTCTACTTACCAACACTATTATGAGATTAGTTTGCTTGGATTATATTGGTGTATAATTTACATATTATTTACATTTTACTTGAGATTTTTTTTCCCCCTCTCATTGTGTAGGTAAGGGATCATTGAAATCTCTTGTCAGACATTAATGAGCTGTTCATTTCAGGGCTTGTCTGTTTTTTATGGAATCTCTATGTTGAAGAATCAAATTTGTGAATGTTTGGTGGAGTCTTTTGTTCTTCTGGATATCTGTGTCTAACTTATGCGTAGTTCTAACTTAGCTGGATTTTAAATCATACACAAGTACTATAGTTTGCGTGTAAGTTGGCGAGTCACCAATAATATATATATATATATATAAAAAAAAAACCATTTCCATAATTTCAACCTATTATTCCTATCGTACTCAACTTTGGTAAGTAAGCATTATTTACCCTTCAAATAACCTCCGCTACGAAGATAAAACATTTAGAGGATGTTTGTTTTGAGTGTTTATAAATATCTTATAAACGAGTTTTTATAATCACTCTTTAAAAATCTTATATAAACGAGCTATTATTACAATTTCTTCTTTAAAATTACTCAAAATAACTCTTCATTTCTAAATATTAAAAATAAATACTTTACTGTTTTACCAGCAAGCACCCCTCAAAGTTTTATTTATTTATTTATTATTTTTACTGCATGATGCTATTTGCACTATGCTATTGATTGTTTTTCATGTTAGTTTCCGCCATCCAAGTAGTATTAATTGGAGTATTTAATCTAATGCAAACTTATTTATGCATATAAAATAACTAATTTTCAAAATTTTGGGAGAGATGGCACTTAATCATGACTATTTATACAATTTTAAGTATTGTCTAGAAAATATTAACTGAATATTGTTCAATTATATCATCTATTTGGGGTTGAAATTCAAACTTATCCCTCCCAATATGAAAGATAAAAAAACTTTTGTTATTATTTAGTTAGAGATTAATTAAAACTATCTGTTGATAATAGACCATACATGGGCACATTAAAAAGATTTAAATTGATGATCCAAATTAGACATTTAAGTTAATGATGAGATAGTGTTGAGAAATTATTTATTAATATAGTGAAAATAGTAATTATATATATATAAAAAAAAGAATGAAATAAATAAAAAGGCTATATTGTCAGATTGGATCAGGTAGCAGGCTCCACTTCCACGTGAGGGTGGAAGGGGTAAGACAGTAAAATTATAATAATAAATAATAAAAAAAAAAAGGAAAAAAAAAAAAATAGAGAGAAAACAAGGATTTCAGAGAGTGTAGAAAAAGACGCATCCCTCCTCCCGTTCCTCATCTCATTCTTCATCTTCATCTTCTTCTTCTTCCGTTTAGGGCTTCACCGACTTGACTTCCCATTGATCTCTGAGTCTCTGATTCATCTTCTTCTGCAAAGGTACGCCACTTTCCTCAATCTGGATCTCTTTCTCTCTTTTGGTTTTGTTGTTAACCCTAATTTTCTACTTATTCTGGGTTTGTTTTTTGTTTATGTAGTTTAGTTTATGCGTTATGGGGGAGAGAACCCCACCTGGGAGTTACTTCCATTACCCTCCCCCTCCTCCTTCCCACGCATCTCCTCACAGGACTCCTTCCATTCCCTTAGATCGGGACAGGTTTTTCCCTTTTTTTTTTCTTTTTTTTCTCAACTCTTTCGCTGTCTTGTGATTCTCATTTTCTGTTGTGTCACTATGGCGGCAGGTATCTTGCTGAATTACTCTCTGAGAGACAGAAGTTGGGTCCCTTTGTCCAAGTTTTGCCTCATTGTAGCAGACTTCTCAATCACGGTGGGTTTACTCCATCTCTACTATTGTTTGTTTGTTTGTTTTTTTTTTTAATTATCATATCATCAGTGGTATTGTTATTCATTGACACTATAAGTAAGATAGGTCAATAATGGTGAAGAAGATGCAAACTATGCTTCATCAGCTGAAACAAATTTTGAAAAACATATTGCCACTTTCTATTTGTCTCTTTCCTTTCATTTGGATTATTGGTATCATTTATCAATCTATTCTAATTAGTACGCCTTCCTTCCCATTATCAATATCATATCTCTGTCCCTTGATCTCTTTCTATATATGTATATATTCAGGTTTGCAGTGATTGTCGACATGAAGCATTTTGAAGGTTAGGGCATTTTCAGTGTTTGGAAGAGAAAATCTATTTATGATGAAGGTGTATTGATAATGGGGACATAGATATAATCGTCGACAAGAAGTATTTCTAGGGGACAGAGATATGATATTGATAATGGAGAGGAAGGTGTATTAATTAGAATAGATTAATACTAACCATTCAAATGAAAGGAAAAAGATGATTTTGTTGAATGCTCTAACAACTTTTCCAACTGTCTTGGCCTGTTAAAGACTGTTTACTTGTGATGATGTTATGTCATGCATCTGAGAATGCATGCTCTTTTGAGTTCTTTTATTCTTTTCCTGTCCCACATGAATAGGCATGTGTGATAATTTTTTGATATCGTGATAAAAGTTCCTTATGACCTATAGTTTTCATGAATAACAAACCAACTTTCTCCGATTCTTTGTTAATCATCTTAAACATGTTTGCGTAGTTTGCATGAGCACCTCTTAATTTCTTACACATCTTTGCAGAGATCAGACGCCTATCAGCTCTCAATCAAACTTCTGTAGATCATGAGAGATTTGAGCATGGGAGTCCTTACAGGTCATTAAGTCAGCTATCGAATGGAAGACCTATGGACTTGGAAGGTTGGCCTCCAATGCAAATGGAGGTGAATATATAAATATTCTACAAAGATTAAATAATTATGTTATAGTTGATTTTAAATCTTGCCTTACATCGGCTGTATCATCTATCAAGTATCAAGTTTCCTTTATCTATTTTTCATTTTAGTTTTGCTAATGAATTTGAAGGCTTTCTCTTTAATCAGTAATTTCTTAGTATTAGGATGTTTTGTAAAAAATGGTAAAACCTAGTTTTCATTAAAATGAATGAAAGAATACAATACAAACAAACAATAACCTACCTCTAAAATACAAGGTTTTAAGTCGTTAAATTTTTTGTCTGTGCTTGAATCATGTACTTCGTAGGATAACTCTCAAAATCCCTAGCCCTTAATCATGTACTTTGTAGGATACCACTCAACATCCCTAGCCCTTAATAATGGGGCACCTCCTTAGTTCTACCGTGGGGATTCTCAAAGTAGAATCTTTAGTTCTTGACTCCTCATGTTGGTTATTTACTCGTGTAGTTAAATAACAAGATAATTTTACTGCAGGGGAGTGGACATGTCCACAATATGGGTTCCATTCAAGCTCATTCATTGGGTTGGCCTGGGCCAAGAGTGCAAGGAATTCCTACTACGCCGATAGTTAAGAAAGTTGTTAGACTTGATGTACCTGTTGACAAATTTCCAAATGTAAGTTCAAATATTTTTGTGTTGGTGGTGATTAAACTGACCTGTTGCCTCTCTGATGTTATTAGTTTCTTGCTCAAAATCACGGCAGTATAATTTTGTTGGACGGCTTCTGGGACCGCGAGGAAACTCCTTGAAAAGAGTTGAAGCCTTAACAGAATGTAGGATGTACATTAGAGGCAAGGGCTCTATCAAGGATACTTTAGAGGTACTTCAAAATGTTTCTTGGTGTGATTGAACCCTTAAACGTAATCAGTTTACACACTATTGGCAATGCAGTTTTCTGGTCAATCTTTTCTAACTTGTGCTACACATATTTCACTTATTTTTTCTTATGAGTTCTCCCATCTTTGAAATCACCGCTCGATTATAGATTTGTGAGGAATGCCTCGACTTCGAGTAGCCAGCTCTTTGAGCATATGTCTTCAATATATGTTCTGATGGATGTGGGAGCATTTGCATTTGATGTCTCCCTATGACTACTCTCTTTCTTCATTCCAACTTTTGCAATGTACTCTAAGTTATTTTGTTATGTTGCTTAAAAGGTTACCCTCTTTATTCTATAGCATGTGTTCTCGTTTAACCTTTGCCTCTTTGGAATTTCCTTTTTTCCAGTAAGAGTGTTGTGAACCTCATCTTTATTCATTTATTGAACACCTGAGAATTTTCTAGCTTTATAATCAAGAATTTTCTAGCTTTATAATCATTTTTACTTAAGACTCTACGAATCTATGCCTCCTTTAGTGAGTTATGTCAAAGACTATTATACCTTTTTATTTTGGAGATTTTTTTGATTAAATAGAAACCTGATAACCGTTCTGTTAAGAACCCAATCGTCCTTAACTCGAATTAGAGTATTAGAAGGGATATAATCAACAAAATAAAGGCTTGTTTGATTCACTTAATGGGCAGGTTATAAAATAGTCGCGGGAACTCCACCTTTTGAGAGGGTGGGACTCTCCAACTAAGTATCTCCTTGATCCTTCTAAAACTTCTCAAAAGCATGCTCTAAACTAACGAACTACAACTTTACATAGCCTCTCAAGCTTCTAATGGTAACTAGTCATTGGAGGTGGTTGGGATGTCTGGTACGGTAGTTGGGCATCCCTGTTGGTTGAGCTGTCTTGTATTGCTTTTCCTCTCCTTGAGTAGACATGCTTGATTGGAGGTCTCACACTTCCTCCCTCAACCAATGGAAGACTATTGATAGTTTTGTGGTTAAGTTTGATTTGCTGCCTTTGTTCGAGTGCCTTATACAAATTTTCTTTTAGAGATCACGGTGATCACCACTTTTTTGATCCGCATAGATTTTCTTTTAGAAGAAGCAAAACTTCTCGGCTACCATCTAAGAAGCGTTAAAGCATCATTGTTACAATATCTATTCTTATTCTAACCCATTATGTGTTGTGGTTGGCCTAGTGGTCAAATACAACCTTGTGCCTTGGGTCCTTTAATTGGGGTGGTCACCTACCTAAAAAATATTTTTTTACGAGTTTCCTTGATATCTTAATCTTGTAGGATCATGCGATGTCACATGAATAGTTTCCTTGACATCTAAATATTGTAGGATCATGCGATATGTCATGTGAGAATAGTTAAGGTGCGCTTAAGCTTGTCTGAGTATCTAGGGATTTAAAAATAATAATAAATATATTATCCTAATCTAAACTTCAAGATTATTTACAATGGATCTGAATGTTGTGCTTTAGGAAGAGAAACTAAAGGAAAAGCCTGGATATGAGCATCTTCATGAGCCCTTGCATCTCCTGATTGAGGCAGAATTTCCGGAGGATATAATAAACTCACGCTTGGATCATGCAGTTGCGGTTTTAGAAAGCCTTTTGAAGCCCGTGGTATGAACAAAATGTAGAACTCAATCATCTCAAAAACCTCTCAGTGCTGTTTATTGTCTTATTGAGTTTCTGTTATTACAGGATGAATTGTTGGATCAATATAAGAAGCAGCAATTAAGAGAACTGGCATTACTAAATGGCACCCTAAGGGAGGAAAGTCCAAGTATGAGCCCTAGCATGTCACCATTTAATAGCACGGGGCTTAAACGGGCCAAAACAGGGAGGTAGTAGGAGTGGTGACTTCTCGACAATGAGCTTCATTGACACTGTCTGTTCGAACCATGGAAGCTATCTTAATCTTTGAATGGCAAGTTAACTTTTGTTGCCTTCTTCACCACATGGTCAAGAGTTTTGTTGCTGACTTTGCTCTGCTGAATCTGATAGGCCTGTGCTATTTGGCTGACCAGTTTTTTCTCAAGTATGGGAAGGAAGGAGAACCCCCTCCCTCATTTGAACATTAATTCATTTTTTTTTCCTCCTAAAGTAGTTATTTAATTTTGGTTTAATTATAAATGCAACAGGTTATGCCTAAGCTATGATTTTGCTGGTGCTATTGCTGACTTTAATTAAATTGAGACATTAAATTGTGATTTTATGTAGTTTCTGATTAATAATAGTTATTGAGTATACATTGATGCAGATTAGAGGGTGGAGTAAGGTTAAAATTCAATTGAATCAAAAGGAGAGAAGAGTGCAAAAAAGTTGCTGCAGATAGGTTTGGATTGACATAAAATTTGTGCAATTTGAAGAAATTCAGATGAAATTTAATCAGTACAAAATTGAAAAAGATGTTCAAAATATAATTAGTAGTTTATAGAAATGGCTTTTTTGACTATTAATTAAGAAAATGAATTCAGCATTGGTCAATGTACTGACCAACTTTGCAATTAGTAATTGAATTTGGATTACAAATATGTCAGATGAAGGTACGGTCAATCCATTAACGTTAATTAATCTAACTGATTTGCTTCTAATCGACTTGAATTAGTGGCATCAATTTAATTCAATCAGTGTCCATCGATTGAACATTATTAAATTTAATGATTCTAAACATCAAATTTATCGGGTTTTTTTTTGTTGTAATTTTATCGTTGTCCACCCTTTTTTTGTCATTAAATTTAATGTTCTGGTTTATTATTATTATTGCTATTTTTGTTGTTATTATCTGTTAAACCCGTGTTTGGATGAGTTTTTTTGGAGTGATTTGTTGAGTGATTCTTTTCATTGCACATTTGAATGCAACTTTTTGTACAAAGGTAGTAAGTAGTTTTTGATAGAGCAGTTAGAATAATTTTTTTTTAAAATAATTTTTTTTGAATAATATGAAATTATTAGAAATTTGTATAGCATTTTCTTGTCTATATCACTCTTTTCTTCATTTTTTTTTTTTTTGTTATAGGCTAAAATATTCCGAAATATTCGGACAAGGTCAAACCCTTCCTCCTCGGGTTCGGCCAAGGGAGGCTACAACTCCTAGGGGGTCGGCCAAGCCCATTCTGATCCCTCGGGGATCTGCCAAAGGAGGCTGAGACACCTCGAGGATCGGCAAAGGGAGACTACAACCCTTAGGGGGTCGACCAAAGGAGGTCGCAACCCTCAAGGGTCTGTCAAAGTAGGTCGAGACCCCTTGAGGGTCGGTCATGGCGGCCATGACCCTCCTAAAGATCGACCAAGGCCAATCTGGCCCTCTCGGTTGGCTAGAGTAGGTTTGACCCCTCCCGCCCCCCCCCCCTCCCCCCGAGGGTCGACCGTGAAGGTCATGACTCTCCACTAGGAGTCGGTCGAGTTCAAGTGACGACTGGATCCGCTAATAACAGCAAAACATTACGCCGAGAGGGCTAGAACCCCTTTAGGAGCGAGTCGTGGAGGTGAGTAACCGTAAGGGTTAACCTAGACCAAAGTCGATCTCTAAGGAGATTGGTTGAGTAGGCGAAAATCCACAAGGTTGCCAATAGAGGTTAAGACTCTCTTGTGGACGAGTCGACCAGGTAACCTCCAGGACTATTGTGTCGTAAGGTAGCAGTGGCCGGGAGTTACAACGAGTAGGCCTAGATCCCCAAGGATAGGTCGTGGAGGTTAGAACTTTTTTTCAGGAGCCGATAGAGTTCAAAGTGATGAATAGATCAACTGATAACGATCGGGAGTTAGGCCGAGAGGGCCAGGCCCCCCTTTAGGGGCAAGCCATGGAGGTGAAGACCCGTAAGAATTGACCGAGGTCAAAGCCAACTCTAAGGAGATCGGTCGAGTAGGCTAACCCCAAGGGGTCAGCCATAGAAGTTAGGACTCTTTTGTTGACGAAATGACCAAGTCCAAGTAACATTCGGGAACATGACACGTGTTGGGTGTAACGTCCTGAAGTTACACTGAGAAGACTACACCCCTAAGGGTCGTTCATGGAGGTGAGAACCTACAAAGGTTGACCGAGTCCAAGTAATTTCTAAGTCAAAACCGTTACACCTCTAAGGGTATCAGTCATGAGTTATGCTGGTATTCATTCCCGACTTAATGACGGACATTTGAAACGGTTGACCATTTAGTGAGCTGCATCGGTTACAAATTCGACTGCTAAAAGATGTCAAGCAATTCTTCATTCGAATCCAAGTTGAAATCCAAGTTGAACTGCGCTAAAAATCCCTGTAAGCCATTCTAAGTTTCAAAGTACTTTAATACTCCCCTAAACTCTTTACTGATTTAGGTATCGGAGACTCTGTGGCTCACATCATATTAGTGTATTAAAGTTTTTTCGTTTTGCAGGTTTCTCATTTTCAATAACAAATAAGTTGTACTGTTGATTTCAGTTGATCATTTTTTAGAACTTTTTTTTTGAATTTCCATCTTCCTCTGTTGTCTTAAGTGGTAGATGTGATACTGTCAATTTTGCCGGTGACAAACTCTTTTTCCCACTCTAGCGATAAATGTCAGCTACAAATCCATTTTTGCAAATCTCTATTTATCCTCCATTTTATATTTTTCTTAAACAAGATTTTTATTTCGATTTTGCTTGCAAATTGGTTGAAGAAATTTGATTGTTTTTTTTACCAAATAAAAGAAGCATTTGTTAAGAAATATAAATATCAACAGATATTCTCTGGATTGATTACTTTTGATAATTGAATATTTGTATATATTTAGCTTAAATATTATCCATGTTTGTTAAGAGATCATTCAAAATTTGATATTTATTTTCTGTATATATATGTGTGAAAAGTTAATGGAAAGCCAAAAAGTTTTATGCATTTTTCACCATTTATAAGTCTTACGTAGATTTGGCCAGCCCAATTAAGTCTAGGAAAGAAAGGAAGCGTTTGGGCTACCGGGTCTTCCCTATTTGACCAAGTAGGGTTAATCTGGTGTGTGGTTCATCCCTTTACTGCATGTTTTTTAGTACAAATTAGGAGAGTGAAATCATAAACTTTATATAGAGATCACTATTATTCTTAAAAAAATGAAAGACAAATATCGATTTTTTATATCTAACTCGTGATCGTACGATTGATTGAATATCATCAAACAATGAGATTAATATGTCGCTGAATAAAAAGTTTTTTTTTTAAAACACAGTAATGTGAATTGAAATTCCTTTTCCTATTTTATTTTAACAAATTTTTTTTTATATGTTCTCTTTCAAATCTTTTTCTTTTTCGTTTCTTTGTCCTTTTTATTTTAACTCATTGTTTTATACGTTTTGTTTTAAATTGTTTTCCTTTTTCGTTTGGATTTCTTCTTTTTTTTTCATCTTTCTTTTTGGTTTTTTTTTTTTTTAAATTATACTTTATTTTGTTATATGTTTTAAAATTATTACAATTTTGTTTTGAAATTATATATATTTTATTTAAAAAACTTTAAAAAATTAAATCAATAACATTAAATTAAAACCTACTATCTCCTAAATCATTTATATATTCATTTTTTTATAAAAATGATTTGATCATTTTTATTGTTTTTGTTTTAATTATCATGTTTAATCATTTGAATTGTTTGACTCCACTTTTATAATAATTTTAATGATGAAAATGTATTAAATTTAAATTTTATTTAAATAATTAATGAATCCAAAGAAAGTTTTAAATGTCATATTGTAACTACAAGTTAAATGGTATTGTTGTTAAAAAATTACGCTTTGATGCTACCATTTAAATACTTGGACATAATATAAATAATTTACAATATATCAACAACTACCCTATTTTTTATATAACCTCTTTTAATAGCAATGATTTATGTATTCAATTTTTCAACATGCATTTAAAATTATATATAAAAAAAAATATTTATTTGTAATGTTGATTTTATTTTGTTGTTTTTGAATGGTACAATTTTAAGTTTCTATAAATAATAAATAAAATAGAAGTAAATATTGAAAATTTTATTTTATGAATAAGAAAAAATATCAATTATAAATATTATATTAAGAAAATATTAAAAATCTTTAATTTTTATAAAAAATACATATCCATCACATCATATATTTTATACCTTTTCATCCACACCTTACTAAAATATTTTTTATTTTATTTTTAGTACAAACTAGGGAGGAAGATTATTGTTGATGCCGAAAAATGGTCAACGGTCTATCCACAACACAATTTATTTAGTAGAGGACGAAAGGGCCTGCAAAACAAAAAGGGTTTAGGACACACCGGTGTGGTGTGAGCCACAGGG